>CAUYLG010042250.1:0-37673 GCA_963573385.1 Cacajao melanocephalus
CGATCCTAAATATATATGCACCTAATACAGGAACACCCAGATACATAAGGCAGGTTCTTAATGACTTACAAAGACACTTAGACTCCCACACAGTAATAGTGGGAGACTTTAACATTATACTGTCAATATTAGACAGATCAACGAGATACAAAATTAACAAGGATATCCAGGGCTTGAACTCAGACCTGGAACAAGTAAACTTAACAATTATTTACAGAACTCTCCACCCCAAATCCACAAAACATACATTTTTCTCAGTATCACATTACACCTATTTTAAAAGTGACCATGTAATTGGAAGTAAATCACTCCTCAGCAATTGCATAGCATTTCACAGGTTTAAACAAAATATTGGTTGGCTGCTTGTTTGTTATTTTCATCCCTTATTCCTTCCTGTCTCCATTGTTAAGCACAATTACTGGCATAAAAGAGGTTTTTAATACCCATTTTTAGACTACATTCTAACCCGAGCAATAGAACAAGAATCCCATTCTCTCTCCCTCTTTCTCTTCTTCTTTCTCTCTTACATTCTTTTTTTTTCTTTCTTTCACTCTTTCTTTCTTTTCTCTCTTTTTCTTTCTTTCTAAAAAATAAAAATAAATAAAAAATAAAAAATAAATTAGCCAGGCATAGTGGTGTGTGCCAGTGGTCTCAGCTACTCAGGAGGCTGAGGCAGGAGGATCACTTGAGCCCAGGAATTTGAGGCTGCAATGAGCTGTGTTCGTGCCACTGCACTCCAGCCTGGATGATAAAGTCAGACTCTGTCTCAACCAAAAAAGAAAGAAAGAAAGAAAAATAAAACAGTTATATGATGATGATGTTGGTATTATTATCATTCCCATTTTATAGATGAGAGGTAGAAAAGGCAAATAGATGGGCACAGTGTCTCACACCTATAATCCCAGCACTTTGGGAGGCCAAGGCAGGAGGATTGTTTGAGGCTACAAGTTCGAGACCAACCTGGGCAAGACCTCATGTCTACAAAAAAATTTAAAAATTCAGCCAGGAGTGGTGATATGCACCTGTAGTCCCAGCTACTCTGGAGGCTGAGGTGGGAGAATCACTTGAGCCCAGGAGTTCAAGGGTGCAGTGAGCTATGATTGTGCCACTGCACTTCAGCCTGGGCAACAGAGCAAGACCTCTAAAAACAAATACAAAAACCAAAAGGCAAATAGAGTTAGTTCCTTGCTTAAGGCCACACATCTAAGTGAGAGCACGAGGTTTTGACCTCAGGCATCCTAGCTCTGAGTCTGTGCTCTTAACCTCTGTGTTGTATTAACACTAAATGTTATCTCTTGGCCTCTTTGGGAGATCAAAGATAAGTCTAGTTATTTCTGTATTACAGAGTAATAAAAGCATCGTCAGGCTGAGGTAGATCTTGCTCAGAATTAATCTCCTTTTAACTATGGCACACTTACTTGTTTACATGTGGCCTTATTTCACCAAGGAGCTGAAATGGCTTGTTAAAATATATGCAATCTCAATGATTAAGTGAATAATCAAGGAAATTAGGGCAAAGGGAAGATGAGCAATACTCAGGTGTGAATTGATTTTTACTACTATCCATATGTAATGTAGCCTGTGTTCAGTGTACATCAATAAAAATTTTATTTTGTAGATCTTTGAGCTTTAGTCCTCAAGTCATCTTTTTTTCAGTATGACTGAAAGAAAAAGTTTATTATCCAATGTACTTAAAAAATTTTTTTTCTTTTTATAAATTATGAAAAATTTACATTTATATATTTAGGAGTACAAGGGCAGATTTCTTTCTTTCTCTTTTTTTTTCCTTTCCTTTCCTTTCATTCTTAATACAAGGGCAGATTTCCGTCCTTCCTTCCTTCCCTCCCACCCTCCTTCCCTTTTGTTTATCTTTTTTTCTTTTTTCTTTCTTTTTCTTTCTTTCTTTCTTTCCTTTTTTCCTTTCTTTCTTTCTACAGGGGCAGATTTCCTTCCTTTCCTTCCCCTTCCTTCCTTCCTTCCTTCCTTACAGGGGCAGATTTCCTTTCCTTCCCCTCCCTCCCTCCCTCCCTTCCTTCCTTCCTTCTCTCATAGCTGGGATTACAGGCATGCACCAGCACACCCAGCTAATTTTTATATTTTTGGTGAAGACAGGGTTTCCCCATGTTGGCCAGGCTGGTTTCGAACTCCTGACCTCAGATGATCCGCCCACCTCAGCCTCCCAAAGTGCTGGGATTATAGGTGTGAACCACCACGCCCAGCCAAGAGCAGGTTTCTTACATGCATATATCGCGTAGTGATGAAGTCTGGGCTTTTAGTGTACCTGATACCCGAAGAGTGAACATCATACCCAATAGCTAACTTTTCAACCCTCACCCTCATCCAATGTCTTCTATCCAAGCTTATGTCTTCATCATTGAATTGTTTCACAGGTTTATTTCAAAAACAAGCTGAAGTTGGCACTCATTGGCCAGAGCCTCTTTGGACAAGAAGTCTATAGCCACCTCCGCAAAGAGGGCCACCGAGTAGTGGGGGTGTTCACAGTTCCAGACAAGGATGGAAAAGCTGACCCTCTGGGTGAGTGCATCTTGGGATGACTGGGTCAAGAATTCTCAGGTCTGGGCTGGCCATCAGCTGCTGTGGCAACTCTGCATACACAATACGCACTCCTTCTATTTGTTGTTTTACCCTTACCAATGCTGGACTTTCATCTCATGGTCCAAGGCAGCTGCCTCAGCCCCTACTATCACGTCTGCATTCCAGCAAGCAGGAAGGAAAAGAGTGGGAAGCAGGGGAAAGCTTTTTATTAAAGGTATAACCCAGAGTTGCACGTATTTCTCCTACTTGTAGCCCATTGGCAAGAACTTAAGTCACAGGCCAAATCTATTTGAGGAGTGGCTGAGAAATATAGATTTGATTTGGGGTGGCTATGTGTTCAGCTATACTAGGGAAATCCATTGCTAAAGGCTGAAGGGGGATAACTAGTAGTCTCTGCCATATACATGAACTTCAGAAAGATTGCAAGTATATAACTTTTAGACCTTTCAGAATGAATCCTGGGAAATCAACTCTTCCCTGGTGCCTGTTCCCAGGGTCAGGACCCCCTTTCCATTGGTCATGGCCATTTGGGCTCATGGCATAACTCAGAAAAACTACCAACCTCACTTATAGAGTCACCTACAGAAAGTGATACAGCATGTAGTTAATAGCATATGTTCTGGAATCAAGGAACGAATTCTGACTCTGCCATTTACCAGCTGTATGACCTTGGGCAAGTTGCTTAATCTTACTAAGCCTCAGTTCAATGGTAGCTACCTCTCGGGGCTGCTATGAGGATTAAATTAGATTAATGTACACAAAGTGCTCAAGCTATGCCTGGCTCATGATAAGGAAGCATTGATGACAGTACCTGACTGTTCCTGTGAGAATAGTCAACTAGGACAGCCAAAAAATAGCTCTGGGACAGCCAAAAACTGAAATGGAAGCCCAACACTTGGATGTCTCAGCCTGTCTCAGTGGAGTACATTTTTTACAACGAAGACTTCTAAGTTTCCTCCACCCGTTTTTCTTTGTCACATGATCTTTCACAATTTTCTCCCATGATCACATTTTTTTTTACCACCACTTATCCATTTTCCTGTCATCTGACACGTGAGTTAAGTTTTTTGAACATCTTATGAACATTCACATTTTGTGAACATTATTGTGCTGATCTCTCAGATTCTTCCAAATGGATTGATCAGGGGCTAATCCTGATGGTTGGAGTCCTTCAGGACTTCCTGCCACCATTTAGGTTTTATGGTGGAGGCATCATCTCACCCTGAGTCAATGAATTTTGTTGTTCGGATCTAGGAGAAAGGAAAGCGACACAAAAATGCAGATGAAAAGCTTTAGTTAAAGACTTCTGGAAATTGCCTAAAATTAACATATAAGCTATTATATACTAAATATATATAGTATATAACAACTATATATACTATTACATTATAAAAGTAATATATATTACTATATTATAAAACATATATAAAATAATATATGCTATCATTTCTGCAATATATTTATACCATTATGTATTAATAATAGTATATATATATATATATACACATATATATTTATAGACTGAAAAAATTTTTTAGAGACAGGGTCTTACTTCATTGCCCAGGCCGGAATGCAGTGGCGTGATCATGGCTTACTGCAACCTGGAATCCTGGGCTCAAGTGATCCTCTTAAGTAGCTAGGACTATAGGTATATGCCACCACACCCAGATAAATTAAAAATAAATTTTTTTTGGTAGATACAAGGGTCTCATTATTGTCCAGGCTGGTCTCGAACTCCTGGGTTCAAGCAATCCTCCTCCCTTGGCTCTCAAAATGCTGGGATTACAGATGTGAGCCACTGTGCCTGACCGATTTTTAAAATATATACTACTTATATATAAAACTGTATACTTAAAGACATATATATAAAAATACTTAAGGTATAAGGCACATAGTAAAAATGACATTTCATTATGGAATAAATAGGCTTGCGCTGTTTGCACTTTGGTGGGCCGTTCCATTTTCATATGGGATTAGGATGGAGCCATTTGTTTGGGAGGGGACAGCACTCTTCTCAGGAAGGAGACCTTGGTCTGTTCAGTGTGGCAAAACCCATAGCGGGAGCTGAGCGTGTATTCTACATTCTTGGCCTCTCATCTTCATTAACTTATTTGTTTGGTGAATTTGGGAGAAGGCAGTAGAAAAGCTCAGCTCAGCACTTGCGCTCTTCCATCTTTCAGGATCTGCCTGGTTGGCAGGGACAACATGTTCTGGTCTACAGTTTGTTCTGCACAAGGAGGGGAGAGAATCTTGGCTTTCTAACTGTGCCAGGGGTGAATATGTTAAATTGGTGGGTGAAGTATTGGCACTTGGCTCGAAATCTAAAGCTGTGTTCTTAAAAGGTTGTATCAGCAATAAAGGTACCATTTCGATCTAAAAAAGAAAAAGCTTTCATTAAAATCTTAAAATATCATCTAGCCAAAAACTTTTCAATTTTAATTTATTATGCCTTAAGTATATAGATAAGTATCACCTTAGTGTGGTACAATTACAACAGGTGAAATTCTAGTCACAATCTAAATTGTTCTTCACCATGTTTTATCTGTAAATATTTCATGAAACTGTAAAATTACAATATGTGAATTCATAGCAATGTAAAATTATGGCTAACTTGTAAAAAAAAATCTTTTTTATGCTCAGCTTTGGTTGCAGAGAAAGATGGGACCCCTGTGTTCAAATTCCCTAAATGGAGAGTCAAGGGCAAGACCATCAAAGAGGTGGCAGAGGCCTACAGATCTGTGGGAGCAGAGCTGAATGTGCTCCCTTTCTGCACTCAGTTCATCCCCATGGATATAATTGATAGTCCAAAGCATGGCTCTATCATCTATCACCCATCCATCTTGCCCAGGCACAGAGGAGCCTCTGCTATCAACTGGTGAGATATTCTCTTTTTACTTTTTTTTTTTTTTGAGATGAGGTCTTGCTATGTTGCCCAGTCTAGGTTCAAACTTCTGACCTCAAATGATCCTCCTGCAACATAGCTGAGATTTCAAGAGTGTGCCAGAACACCCAGTGAGACTTTTTTAATTACAGAGAGGATAAGTCTATTTCCATTGCCTACCTGTTTTTTACCTAGGTGATCAAGAAATAGGCATGCTTGAACAACTGTAAGGTCCTGATTGGTTACTACTATTGCATGAACTCCCCTGAGATCTAGACATACTGCATGAAGCAGGACAGCATTTCCCAAGAATAGCCTATGGAGTACTAGCTCCATTCATTGACTGTTACTAGGTATTGAGCAAACAAAGGTTTTATGATCAGTAAGTTTGGTTTATGCTGGATTTTTAATTGCTGGATTCATTTGAGCTCTTAATACGGGCTTTAATGTCAGTATCAAAATCCCCTAGAAGAAATCTGAATACACAATGTTCCCAAACTTATTTGACCAATTTTTTTTTTGCATAGAGCATCTCAAGTACATTTCAGGAAATGCTGAATTACTTGAAATGATCATCAAGTAATTACTTACAATAATGAATTGATCATCTTCATTGTCCATCTTCCCCATTCAACTCCCGGCTTCTTGAGGACTTTGCCTAACATTTGTATTGCAATTTTCCAGTGTCAAGAACAGTGGCTGGTAAACTGTGGGTACCTAACACCAAAGGGGCACAACGCTGTGGGTTGAGGTGGGCCTTCTGACCCTTTCTGCCTTCTCTCCTTTACCTGCCCGTCTTCCTAATATTCCTCAGTGTCAAGTTGTTGGAATAAGCCGGAAGCCTACACTTGGTTTAAATGTGATGAAAAAGATTAATTGTATTTAAATTTTGATTACATGAATTGATTTCTTTTTGGCTCTTATAAATAATACACTATTATTGAGTAAATATCTTTGCACTTCAACTTGTATTTTTTCTCTCTTTACACTGTTTCCACATGCAGCATCATTGGATCAAAGCATATCAATATTTTCAAGGATTTTGATAACAATGCCAGTTGATTTCTTAGTATTTCTGAAGAGTTAATGATTGATTGATTGATTGAGGTCTTGATTTGTAGCTCAGAAGTAAAATTTATTTACCTCATGGGCGTGGCTGACTTACCATCATACTCTCTCTGTATTAGCATACTCTCTGATATGCTTTTAGATGCATTTATTCACAGAGCTAGCTTATTGTTTGTGTTATAAGCTTCTAGAGGGTCAGCATTTTCTCATAGGCTAAGGTTCATAGTGCACAAAATACAAATAGTTGAATTAATCAGCCATCTTATACTATAATTTATGTAGACAATCTAGAGCTAATTCTAGTCCTAAATAAATCTTACACCTGAATTAATTAGCACAACTTGAATTAATAATCAGTTCTGTTCTTCACATTCCACAGAGTATCCTATTTTATCTTCTGTTCTTATTCTGGCTAATACAGGGTCAAGTTCAATGTAGGAATTGAACCCAAGTGGGCAAATTACTTGATCCTGAAGTAGAAAGCTGACCCCTGGGAGTCAGTGAGTGGTAGTAACGATAGACTCTAATGCCTTTTTGAATTCACTGCAAATCATTACTATACATTAACAAGGAAGACTGAAGATATGAGGATGTATTACATGAAATAGCAGTACCAGTAGGCAGTGCTTTTTATGAGCTCTGACATCTCCCAGTTCTACTGTTAGTTTTTCATAGCTTCATTCATTGTCTACTTTTCCATTATAACCACCTTACACTTTAATATCACTAATTCATCACTTTATGATACAGTTAACCAATATTTTAAATCAAAATTCTTCTTTTCACAGGACTCTAATTACAGGAGATAAGAAAGCTGGGTTTTCTGTTTTCTGGGCTGATAATGGCTTGGATACAGGACCCATCCTTCTTCAGAGATCATGTGATGTTGAACCCAATGATACAGTGGATACGCTTTATAATCGGTTTCTTTTTCCTGAAGGAATCAAGGGCATGGTTAGTATATTTTGCCATCCAGAGTTTAGTAAACTTTAAATATTTTTGAAAATATTTTTTCTCTTATTAAGAAATTATCCATATGAATTTTCGCTAAAAATATAAAATTTAAAAACAAGGCAGGCATGGTGGCTAACGCTTATAATCTCAGCACTTTGGGAGGCCAAGGTGGGTGAATCACAAGGTCAGAAGTTTGAGACCAGCCTGGCCAACATGGTGAAACCCCGTCTCTACTAAAAATACAAAAAATTAGCTGGGCATAGTGGCGGGCACTTGTAATCCCAGCTACTCAGGAGACTGAGGCAGGAGAATTGCTTGAATCCGGGAGGTGGAGGTTGCGGTGAGCCGAGATCGTGCCACTGCACTCCAGCCTGGGTGACAGAGCAAGACTCCATCTCCAAAAACAAACAAAACAAAATTAGATTTTTCTTTAACTAATGGGATGGTACATTTAGGATGGAAATCTGAACTTTTTAATTTCTTAGTCTATGAAATTGACTTGTTCTTCTGAGAGCAGTGACAGTGATCCAATAGATGCAGTAGCATTTAAACGGCTCCATTTCTTTTGCCAAATACTTGAATCTTCAACCAGACCTACAATGATTAATTGTAAAGAAGTATACAGAATCTGAAGAAATTCTGCTATGTCATTCATTATGGAAATGTAAAAGTACTTTAAATTAGGCTCTGTAACAGGGTGAAATTTGGTATTGCTATATTTATTCAGAAGTGCTCTGGGGCAAAAAAAAATCCCAAAACATGTATACCATCACATAAAAATATTGAGATATTAGCCTGTAAAAATATTGAAAGCTTCAGCTGATAATTTCGATGTCATTTAATTTTTTTCAGAGCTAGCATGAGAGAATACGGTAGTAGCCACTGATTTAGGAGGGAGGAGAGCAGTGCTTTGCTTGTATCATTTAATGATTAAGAGAGTAGGGCTTTGATGTCAGAAAGAACTAAGCTCAAATTTCCATTCTACCTCTTCTTTGGTATATGATGACAGGCAAGTCACTTAGCCTCTTTAGCTTTGGTATCTTCATCTATACAGTGTGGATAATACCACCTGACTTGTAGGGCAGTTGTGAAAATTAAATGACATTATTTGTGTAAAGCATCTGACCCATGGTAGCTACTCATAAAATTATCACTACAATCAATATAGTGTTATGTGTGTTCACTGACATTTGCTGAAGCCCAAATTCCAGACCTAGTTATAGCCTAGATGGAGGTGGGTGGACTGAGCTGTAAACTTGGCTCTGTTCTCCTGTGGCTCCCTCCATGTGTTCTTGGGTGGGTTGGTCAGCAGCTGTGAGTCCTTAGAGAGAAATCTGAGAACTTGAACTCACATAGGCCTCCCAGCGAAAATGGGAGGCTTTTCTTCTCTGTCAAACATAAATATGACAGAGAAGAAAATGCATGATACTTCCCAAAGGCAATCAAACTCATGAATAGATTTTAACTTTTTTTATTCCACGTCTCCTAAACTAGAAAGCAAGTTAAATTCATTAAATACAATAAGGTATCATTTTTTAGACTCATCATGATGAGTAAAATAACCCACAAAGACTTATAATTGTGTTCTTAACATTTCCAGTGAATCACCCAGGGAAGTGGCAGTTTGTTTAAACAAAGGAGTCATTTTTAAGAGGGCAGACGACTTGGCAATAGATAGACCTGGATACAAAACCTGTTTCTGACACCTACAAGCTCTCCCTGTGATCTCGAGCCAATTGCTTAGCTCTTTTTCTAAGCCAGTTTCCTCATGTGTAAAACAGGAATAACAATATCCACCTTGCAGGATTTGTGTTATGTTTACAAAGGATATTTTACATAAAGTAGCCACCACACTGCTCATCAGGATGGACCTGAAGAAATGGTAGTTATCATCATACTCTGACTCTCTGAATAGCTTTATAGGTAGTAATTCTGTTATGCAGAAACTTTAGTCAAATAGACCATGCCATCGTTGATCACTGGGCTGTAACACAGGTGACATCTTTGGCCTTAGGTAGAAGCTGTCCAACTCATAGCCGACGGAAAAGCTCCTCGTATTCCCCAGCCAGAAGAAGGGGCAACATATGAAGGTATCCAGAAAAAGGAAAATGCTGAGGTATTTATATCAACTCAACAACACATCTCAGAGTTCATGGCCCTCTACCATTCAGTAGTTTCCCACATACCACGATCTTGCCAAAAGGTAGATCTGCAAGCCAGCCTTCCCTAACCCTTCCTGTTACAGTAGACAGGTAGCCAGACAGAAGCAGGGGAGGGGAATCCCCTAAAAAAAAAGAGTCTGGGAAGAGACCACCCTAAATTTGCATATTAATAGTATCTCTAATACTGGAGTGGGTGGGCACTTAGTCAAATGTGCACAAAAAGGAGAGGCAATAATATGCAAATGAACAAACAAGCAAATAAAAAATGCCCAGAAACGCCTCTTAAGACTGACTGCTCAATAATCCTTCACTTCAGTAAAATGTCAAAATATTAGCTACATGCTAATGAAAAGAGCAAAGGGGATATTCCTTGAAAAAAAAACCTGGCACGTTGGGCACACTGGGCGCAGTGGCTCATGCCTGTAATCCCAGCACTTTGGGAGGCTGAGGAAGGAGGATCACTTGAGGCCAGGAGTTCAAGACCAGCCTGACCAACACAGTGAGACCCCTGCCTCAAAAAACAACAAACAAAAACCTGGAGCCGTAAGTACAGCTTAGGGCAGAGAAAGAAATTCCAAAAAAATACACAGATGCAATAGGTATAGATTTGCCCACCATACAACCTTCCTGTGGTGATGACAGTAAACAAGACAACCAGCAGGTGATATTCATACCCAACACCAACCCACACATACACACCAACTAATAATATGGAGAGTCCCATAAACCTGAGACAAAATCTAGGTGCAGATAAAGCAGAGAACTAAGACCACAAACAAACTAGAAAAAAAAAAAAGAGGCAGAGACTTAACAGAGGTGGGAACTTAAAAAACAAAAGTCCAACCTAATAAAAACCCAACATAAAACTCTCCAACAGCTACTGGCCTACTCCCCTCAACAGCCCACTCTACTTCATCTTTACAGAGCATACTGTCCCTTTAAATAACCCTCTGCTTTCTATTTTCCTTCAATAAAGTCTCTTTTTTGCTAAATCAGCCACCTGACAAAATACTTTCTCCAAATAAAACTAAGAGGTAAAAACTCCTTTACTTCCCAATAACATACCCATTTCTGCCTCTGATGGCAAGAAGCGTTTTTTTATTGCCGTTGAGGTTCACATTCTAGGAAGCTCACCCTGTGTTTTGTGCCTTCCTAGATTTCTTGGAACTGGTCTGCTGAAGTTTTACATAATTGGATTCGAGGTCACGATAAAGTCCCTGGAGCCTGGACAGAGATAAACGGACAGGTATGTTCTAGGGACCACCTCCCCACAACCTCCAACCCCAGTTATTACCTTTGTAGGAGGTAAATTACAGATAAATCTGAGCTTCCCGTGGTTCTTCCTTGGTCATGAGGCGGGTCTGTGATTCACTCTCCTCTTTACTTAGCATGTATTGAGCATTTATTGTGCGGCAGACACTAAATCCAGCCCAAGATCTCAAGAAGCCTGCAGTTTTATGGGGAGTGCAGAGAAATAAATAAACACTCTCAGTGCAGTAAGATAAACGCTATCATGGAGGCTGAGACTCAGGCATATTAGGAAAGGCTTCCTAGAAAAGCTCGTTGCAGCCAGACACGGTGGCTCATGCCTGTAATCCCAGCACTTTGGGAGGCCGAGGTGGACGGATCACCTGAGGTCAGGAGTTCAAGACCAGCCTGACCAATATGGTGAAACCCTGTCTCTACTAAAATTACAAAAATTAGCTGGGCGTGGTGGTATGCACCTGTAGTCCCAGCTACTATAGAGGCTGAGGCAGGGGAATAGCCTGAACCCGGGAGGTGGAGGTTGCAGTGAGCTGAGATCACACCACTGCACTTCAGCCTGGGCAACAGAGCGAGAATCCATCTAAAAAAAAAAAAAAAGAAAAGAAAAAGAAAAGTTCACTGCTTTGCTCGAACTTCGAGAAGAGTTAACCAGGTTGAGAGCAAGAGAAATAGGTGAAGCCCCAGAGATAAGAGACTCCAGCACCTACTCAAGGACTTGCAAAAGGAGTTCAGTGAAGCCAGGGTCTGGACTGTGAGGACAGCATGGGGAGAGCTGAGGCCAGAGAGGTGAGCAGGGGCCTGACAGGTCTTCTATCTGTGGGTAATTGACTCAGCCCAGGCTGTCAGGTTTCACCTCTTCCAGGAGGTTTCCTGATCTCACATGTCCAGCCTGGCAGGGTCGGATGTCCCATCTCTGGGTTCCAGCAACACTCTATCTACCTCTGGTATGGCATATCATATATTGTGAGGGTCTCTTTATCTATCCTCCATAACACTAGACTGTGAACTCCTTAGGAGCAAGGAGTTCATGTGATTGTCTTGATAATCTCAGCAGTTAAGCAGGATTCTGAGTACATACTAAGTGCCAATAAAAATTCATGGGATCAATGGGTGAGCAAGGGAGGGAGTTTAGTTTAATGGTTAAGAGTGCAGGATCTGGGCCAGGCGCAGTGACTTACCCTGTAATCCCAGCACTTTGGGAGGCTGAGGCGGGTGGATCACAATCTCAGGAGTTTGAGACCAGCCTGGCCAACATGGTGAAACCCCATCTCTACTAAAATTACATAAATTAGCCAGGTGTGGTGGCGGGTGCCTGTAATCCCAGCTACTCAGGGGGCTGAGATGGGAAAATCGCTTGAACCCAGGAGGTGGAAGTTGCAGTGAGCCAAGATTGTGCCACTGAACTCCAGCCTGGGCAACAGAGTGAAACTCTGTCTCAAAACAACAACAACAACAACAACAAAACAAAAAAACAAAAAAGGAGTGCAGGATCTGAAGCCAGAATGCTTCTATTAAAATTCTGGCTGTCCCACTATTTACTGTGTAACCTTGGGCAAGTTACTTAACCATTGGGTGCCTTGGTTTCCTCACTGTAAAATGGGACTAATAATACTGCCTCCCTTAGGTTAAGGGTAATTGTGAAGATTAAATGAGTTGGCCGGGCACGGTGGCCCACACCTGTAATCCCAGCACTTTGGGAGACTGAGGTGGGAGGATCACCCAAGGTCAGGAGTTCAAGACCAGCCTGGCCAACAAGGTGAAACACTGTCTCTACTGAAAATACAAAAAAAAAAAAATTAGCCAGGTGTGGTGGCATGCACCTGTAATCCCAGCTACATGGGAGGCTGAGGCAGGAGAATCACTTGAACCTGGGAGGTGGAGGTTGCAGTGAGATCGCACCACTGCACTCCGGCCTGGGCAACAGAGCAAGACTCTGTCTCAAATTAAAAAAGAGTTTAATACATGTTAACTCATTTAAGTACTTGGTCCCTGGCCTAGAGTAGGTATTCAACAAACCATTATGGCATAATCATAATAGTGCTCCATAAATGATAGCTGTCATCCTAGGATTGCAATCATAAATGAGTCAGTGTCAGCGTCTCTTGGTTACAGTCTGGATCCAGTCCTGTTTCCATGAACGGACTCACAAAGCACCCTGTGCTTCTCATCACTTATCACCCTGCACTGCAATGGTCTGGTTATCACTCTGCATTGCCCCTCACTGATGCCCACTCCAGCCTCTCCCCACCCACCCAAACCCTACCTTCTGGCTATAAAGGCTGAGAGCTTTTTTATATATTCACCTTGGTATCAATGTGAATATGTGACAAATGCATACTCATGTCACCTGGATGTGGGGCATTTTGGAAACTCTCCAATGACATATTCACAGACTGTCTCTTGCACTGTGTCATTTCTACAGATGTTTGAGACAGCTTCTCCCATTGTGGTGTCTCAATTTTATTACAGATGATAATGTGAACTTCAGTGCTTTTGCAGGGAGTGATGCTTGCACATACCACTGTGAACAGCTTTTCTCCTGATTTTACAATCTGGGTTTGATCTCTTTACTAGATGGTCACTTTCTATGGCTCGACATTACTGAATAGCTCTGTGCCTCCTGGAGAACCACTGGAAATTAAAGGTGCCAAGAAGCCTGGTCTCATTACCAAAAATGGACTTGTTATTTTTGGTAATGATGGAAAAGCAGTGAGTGTTCAATATGGCTGTCTATGAAATAACCTTTTGATTTTATTCTGTAACCCAAGCTATTAAGCAAATAGCTTTCACAAGGTAATCTGGCTTTGCACTGGGATATGGGGAGGCTAGGACACCTGTACCCCCGTTGCTGGCTGGGGAGGAGCTGGCTCTGAGTGTCCTGATGGAGATGAGGTGTCTCAGGATGGGCCCCACAGACCTTTATAGGCTGCCTTGTGTAAAGGAGAAAGAGGCCAGAATTCAGTGGGGAGACAAGGGTGTGAGTCTCTGCTTCCCACTCTCTGGTCTTGGGCAGGATGATTCTCCCCTTTGAGTCTGTTTTACCAACTATATAACAGAGAGGAGAATCTCTCACCTGTCTGCCTTTCCACTGCCTGATTCTGGGAGGATCAAGTGAAATGGATGTGGTCCTCCTCAGATGCTCCTTGCCACTGATCCACCAGGCAGGTGCCACCTGCACTGCCTATGCTCAGGAGGGTTGGCCCTGGGCCTCAGTGTGCCCTTGGAAAGCTTCCCAATGAAGCATGCAAAGGTAATTTGTAGCTTACAGATATTTTCCAGTTGCTGCAGGATAAATCAGTTAAGACTGTAGGCTTAGAGTCCTGCCAGTTCCGGGTTCTACTCCCAGCTCTGTTAGTTACTATCTGTGGGGCACTGAGTGAATGACTGAACCTCATTGAGCCTCCCTTTCTGCATCAGGGAA
Source organism: Cacajao melanocephalus (assembly GCA_963573385.1). Lineage (NCBI taxonomy): Eukaryota > Metazoa > Chordata > Mammalia > Primates > Pitheciidae > Cacajao > Cacajao melanocephalus. The sequence goes on from CAUYLG010042250.1 coordinate 14,309, forward strand.
TAATAATGGCATCTGCCTCCATCAGCATTTATGAGATTAGGTGAGATCCTTCAGCACATGCATGCATCCGTTTTTTTTTTTTTTTTGGCATCTGTGCTGCCGAAGTGAGAACTCATGCATGCATTCTCCAGCATGGTGCAGAGCAAGTACTCAGAGGCAGCAGCCGCGGAGTTGCGGCAGTACTAGTGGTGTCTGTTATTTCGTAACAGATTCTAGACACTCAGATACCCACATCTGAGTGTCAAATTTTCCAGGACTTATTTTCTATTTTGAGATGTACCTATCCCTAGACCCAACTTTCTCCTTTCTGCTGCCATCATTCAAATGCCATTTTAGCCCTTTTACACATAATGGTGAATGCTTTTAATCCATATTTTTGTATTTTTCCAAATAATCTTGCCCTTATTTGCATATATCTATAGGACTCCTCCCATCAGCCTCACTTTTGTATTGTCCCAATTTTTATGCTTGTTTTGTTGCTATTTTGTAGCTGATGGTGAGAAATCTGCAGTTTGAAGATGGAAAAATGATTCCTGCGTCTCAGTACTTTTCAGCGGGTGAGATGTCAGTGGTAGAACTCACAGCCGAAGAGGTGAAGGTGGCAGAGACCATCAAGGTAAACACATCATGACCTTAATCTTACTGTTACCTTGGAAAACTGAAGCATGTTTGTAACTGGTACCATCGGTCCTCAAAGTAGCAGGATCAGAACTTTATTTCCTCTTTTTTTGTATTAGCTGCAAGAGGAAATTCATATGCTCAAACACAGTACATACAAATTGATTTTTCACATAAGTCATCCCAGGCAGTTCCAGGTTGGCAGGAGGGTTAGGGGTAAAGTCATTCAGGGACCCAGTTTGTTATTTTCAAGGTCTCCCTGGGGGATGTCTCCATTCCAGACAGCCAGAAGGGCAAAGGAGCGTGTAGAATGGTGTGGAGGAGGTCTTCATGGGCCAGGACTGGGGTGGTGCAGATTACTTCCACTCCTGTTCATTGGCTGCATCTAACTTGGAGAGATGCTGAGAAATGTGGTCAATCTGTGCGTACAAAGTGAAGAGGAAATTGGTTTAGTGAAGAGCTAGCCAGTCCCTGCCACATTGTTCTAAGTGGTACTTTCCTTACAAAAGTTTCCTTTTTGTGTAGGTCATCTGGGCTGGAATTTTAAGCAATGTCCCCGTTATTGAAGACTCAACAGACTTCTTTAAATCTGGAGCAAGCTCAATGGATGTTGCCAGGTAAAACCATGACCTTATGACTCACTAGGGATTTCCTCACTAGGAATTTTGACTTTGGCTTTGACAGTGAAATTTACATTCTTTGTTCTGGATTTGATTTCTCTATAATACCTATCTATGGCACATCTCTATTCTTCATCTTTTTTATTATTATTTCCATGGTCAAGCAGACATGTCTATCTGTTTAGTTCTCTTTGTTGCTAACCAGAAGTTGTTTTCGTATCTTCTGTATACCTAAAAAAAGCAACCTTTAGAATTGTTTGCATCTTTTAAAAATTTGTCCTCCCAGTTTCTTAGCTAATTTTTCTCCAATATGACATCAGAATTGAGAAGCTCTGGGTGAGAATGCTAACAGGGAATTCCCAATGGAGCCTGATCCAGAATATTATCTGAATAATATCTGATACCTGATAATAACAATATTACCAGAATAATATCTGATACCTGATATTAATCATGCTTTCCCCAAAATCTTTTTTTCTCCTACCCCCAGTCCCCCCGCAAATTGCCCAGTAAGATAGATCTAGAATGAGGGTTATCAGGCTATTTGCAAGGACAAGTATAATCACCCTATAGTCAGAATTTCTCCACAGAGGTTTAGAGCAAGTTGAAAGTGCTGGAGTCTCAGAAAGCCTCCTCTATGGCAAGAAAAGTGGATCAGGATCCTACTGATGCAGCATCTTGCAGAAGTGTTTTTCTCTGAGTAATAATGAGACAGCTGGGAGCTCACCAGGGGCTGTGCAGTCCCTTGATGGTGGGTACAGAGAATAGAAGCTAAGAGGATTTGATCCCAAGCTACATTGTGGCCATTCACTAATTCAATAAGATAAAAATGTTCCTCCTCTTGACAAAATCCTCCATATTGACAAAGCAGTGTTCCTGATGAATATTCTCTCTCTTCACTCATTTACTTAACAACACTGATTGAACATTTACTACATGTCAGGAACAGTTTTAGCACTGGGGATATAGAGTGTAAACTAGACAAGGTCCCTTTATTCATGGAGGTTTTATTCCAGAAATCAAAACAATCATTTCAAGAGTGTTTTCAAAAGTCAAGAGTTTTGGTTCCTCAAATTACAGATTTCTCAGAGCTGTGATTCATGAGTTCCCAGTAACTTCCAATTAGCTTAACTAAAGATTTTAATACTATATTATGGTGATTGTTATTACAGATAGCGTATCACCTAGGCTGGAGTGCAGTGGTATGATCACAGCTCACTTGCACTAGCAGCCTTGCACGCCTGGGCCAGCCATCCGTTCATCTTAGCCTTTCTAGTGGCTGGGATTACAGGCATAAGCCATCACATCTGGCCTCAGTACTGTATTATTAGCACTTTTTTTCCTTTTTGCTAGCAAGATACTTCTGCAGGAATTACTCATTTTCTGTTTGAATGTCCAGCAAACCATAATAATCTGATATTGTTCTCTTGATTATAAAGATATCATCTCTTTTAGAGAATGCATGATTGAACAACAGCCATGGTGGACTTTCCATACTGTACCTCGTACACTATTGCTATTCAAGAAATGTCAGATAACAGCTGTAATTTGACAAACTAACAGTGCAAATCAAAGGACTGGAAAGACTTCAAAAATTATATTGACCTACTGCATGGTTCCAGCTAGTACCTATGTTACCTATGTAATACAAACAAATGTCTATATCTTATACTTGTAATTTAGACAAAATATTCTACAATATGACATTCATCTCTCATAATCTTTACAGGTAGGAAGTGTCTTTGTTTCTTATTCCTTGAGTATATCTCAAAGGAAAAGAGTTGACTTTATATGCTCCCTGCTGTCTTGCTTATAAGTAATTAAAATATTTTTGCCTTGATTTATTTTTAGTCATGGATAAAGTTTTTTAAAAAACTGCCACTGTCCTTCAAGATATATTTTTAATTTCTTGCCCCTAGTCTTATCAATTTCTCTGATGAGTACCACAGAAGATCTCATAGGATATAAATAGGCATGTGATGTCTTAACCTCAAAACAACTTGACAAATGCAAATAACACAGTCCTGCTAACCCCTTTTAAAATCTAAGTAACGCTAAGCTGGTTCTTGCTTTAAGGCTGGTGGAAGAGATCAGACAGAAATGCGGTGGGCTTCAGTTGCAGAATGAAGATGTCTATATGGCCACCAAGTTTGAAGACTTTATCCAAAAGGTCGTGAGGAAACTGAGAGGAGAAGATCAAGAGGCAGAGCTGGTTGTAGATTATGTAAGCCTTTCCTTGATGTTACAACACATCAGTGAGATCCATACACCATAAAAGAATGCTGTGCCTATTGCCCATTTGTTCTTATATTTATAACCTTTAAAAAATAACAGCTTTACTGAGATCTAATTCAGATGCCATAAAATTCACCCCTTTTTTTTTATACAGTTTTGCTCTTGTTGCCCAGGCTGGAGTGCAATAGTGCAATGTCAACTCATGGCAACCTCTGCCTCCTGGGTTCAAGTGATTCTCCTGCCTCAGGCTCCTGAGTAGCTGGGATCTGTAATACAGACATGTGCCACCATGCCTGGCTAATTTTGTATTTTTAGTAGAGATGGAGTTTCTTCACGTTGGTCAGGCTGGTCTCGAACTCCCAAGCTCAGGTGATCCGCCCACCCCGGCCTCCCAAAGTGCTGGGATTACAGGTGTGAGCCGCGATGCCTGGCCCAATTCACCTTTTAAAATGCACGTTCTGAGTGGTTTTCAGTATATTCATAGAGTTGTGCAACTATCATGCCATCCAATTTTGGAACATTTTCATCATCCCAAAAAGAAGCCCTGTACCCACTGGCAGTCATTCTTTACTGTTTCAGGCCTACCTCGTATAAAAAATGTTCCAAAATTGGATAGCATGATAGTTCCTAGAAAACATTAATCTCTTTTCTGTCTCTATGAATTTGCCTATTTTACAGATTTTGTATAAATAGAATCAAATAACATGTGGCTTTTTGGTTTTGCCTTCTTTCTCTTAGCATAATGTGTTCAAGGTTCATCCATGTTGTATCATCATTTCATTTCTTTTTCTGGCCAAATAATATTCTACTGTATAAATATACCACAGTTTGTTTATCCATTCATCAGCTGATGTACATTTGGGTTCTTCCTTTTTGGGTATTATGAATAACGTTATGAAAATTCATATATAAGTTTCTGCATGAACATATGTTTTCAAGTCTCTTGGGTATATACCTAAGAGTGGAACTGATGAGTCATATGGTAACTCTATGTTTAACTTTTTTGAGTAACTGCCAAACTGTTTTCCAAAGTGGCTACACCATTATATAATCCCACCAATGTATGAGGGTTTCAGCTTCTCCATATCCTCGCCAATATTTGCTCTCGTCTGTCTTTTCTCTTTTAACTGTCCTAGTGGGTGTGAAGTGGGATCTCATTGTGGTTTTGATTTGTATTCCCTAATGACTAATGATGTTGGGCATCTTGTCATATATTTATTGGCCATTTGTATTTCTTCTTTGGAGAAACGTCTGTTCTTTCAAATCCTTTGCTCATTTTTAAACTGGCGTGTCTTTTTATTGCCGAGTCCTAGGAGTCCTTTGTATATTTTGGATACTAGATCCTCATCAGATATAAGATTTGCAAATATTTTCTCTCATTCTGTACATCTGCTGGAAACTTTCTTGAGTGAGCTTTGACACACAAAAGGTTTTAATTTTGATGAAGTCTAACTTATCTGTGTTCTTTTACCACTTATGCTTTCTATATGCCTTACCTGACACCTCTTTGTTCCTCTATTTCTCCTTCACTGCTGTCTTTTGTGTTAAATATGTCTAGTTTGTCTTTGTAATCCCTTATTTTTTATTTTACTATATTTTTAAGCTATTTTCTTAGTGGATGCCTTGAGGATTATAATTAACATTTTTGCTTAAAACAGTCTAGTTCAGATGAATACCAACTTAACATCAATAGCATAGGAAAGCTTTGCTGTCACATAGTTGTTATGAACTTCCCTAATTTGTGTTATTATTGTCATACAAATTACATCTTTATACATCATGAGCCCACCAACACAGTTTTATAATTATTGCTTTATGAAGCTGTATTTTTAATGAGATAGAGTTAAAAAATATATTTGTACCAATGTTTATATTTACCTATGTAGTTACCTTTACCAGATCTCTTTATTTCTTCATGTGTATTCAAGTTAACCATCTAGTGTCTTTTCATTTCAATTTGAAGGATTCCTCTCAGTATTTTTTAGGCAAGGTATGCTAGCAGTCAATTTTCTGTTTTTGTTCACTTGGGAATGTTTTAATTTCTCCCTCATTTCTAAAGGATATTTTTGTTGGGTATAGGATTTTTGGATGGTATTTTTCTTTTATTGTTTTAAATATTTCATCATGTTGCCTTCTGGCCTCCATGGTTTCTGACGATAAGACAACTGTTAATTTTATTAAGGACTCTTTTGTATGATGAGTTCCTTGCTGCTTTTGAGATTTCTTCTTTGTCTTTTGATTATTTGTTATGATGTGTCTAGGTGTAGAGCCTTTGAGTTTTCCCATCAGAATTTGTTGAGCTTCTTGGATTGTGCATCCTTGAAATGTGCAAGTTAATGTTTTTCATCAAATTTAGGAAATTTTCAGCCATTCTTTCTTCAAATATTTCTCCTCTCCCTTCTCCCTTTCTTCTCTTTCTGGCTCTCCTTTTATGCATATGTTGGTATACGTGATCATATCCCACAAGTCTCTAAGGCTCTGTTCATTTTTCTTTATTCTTATTTCTTCCTGTTCAGGCTTTTTTCACCTGCTTGAATCTGCTGTTGGGTTCCTCTAATGAATTTTTTATTTCAGTTATTGCACACTTCAACTTCAGTATTTTTATTTGGTTCTTTTTACAATAATTTTTATCTCTTCATTGACATTCTCTATTTGGCAGGACATTATTCTCTTACTTTCCTTTAATTCTTTAGACATGGTTTTCTTTAGTTCATTGGACATACTTACAAAAGCTTATTGAAAATCTTTCTTTAGCAAATCCAAAGTTTAGGCTTCTCCAAGGATGGTTTCTATTAGCTGCTTTTTCCACCTGTGTGTAGGCCATACTTTGTTTCTTTGCACGTCTTGTAATCTTTCGTTGAAAGGTGGCCATTTAAAATAATAGAATGTGGTAACTCTGGAAAGCAGACCTTCCCCCCATCTGCCTTTACAACATTTGTTGTTGTTGCTGCTACTGCTTTTTTGTTGTTGTTGTTCAATGACTTTCTCGATAATTCTGTAAAGTCTGTATTTTTTATTGCTTGCCACTGCTGAAGTCTCTTTTCGGTTACCTTAATGGTCATCCAGTGATCGGGCATAGATTTTCTTAGACACCTTGAACCAATAAGCCTCCCAGCCTTTGCGAGGGGGCTGTGTGTGTGTGCTGGGATACACCTTCAGTGTGTGCTACAGCAGGCAGTTTACAACTCTGCCTTAGCCTTCACACTTCCTGCCTGCAGAGAGCCTCAAGGTCATCCAGAGTTAAGAGATAAGGGCCTTCTGAGGTCCTTCCTGGGCACATGCACAAGCCCTGCATGTGTGTTGGCCTTCTGGATTCCCAGGAATATGTCAGAGCTTTTCAATGCCTCCTATGGATATCTCATTCCCAGTTATTCCTCTTAAATTATTTGGTCAGCCATTTGTTAGTCTCAGTTAATATCACTGCTGTGGGCAGTGCAATATTAAATAATTGCCACTAATTATTTTTGACAAATGACCCAGGAATAGGGTTGTTTGTGCATAACGAGCTCTGAGTCAGAACAAATAAACACAAGCCCAAGCCAGGGATGGTAGCATGTGCCTGTAGTCCCAGGTACTCAGGAGGCTGAGGCAGGAGCATTACTTGAGTCCAGGAGTTTGAGGCTGTGATGTACTTGATCACACCTGTGAACAGCCACTATAATCAGCCTGGACAACATAGTGAGACTCTGCCTCTAACAATAGAAAATCTCTGAGAGTGGAGCTTCTCAGGGAGCTTCCAGGAAGGCCAAATAGTAACAGTTCTTTGGGGATGAGGCTTGTGGAGAGCTCCAGACCCATTTCATTGCCATCAGTGGCTACTGGGCTGCTGGTTTTCACAGCTACCACAGTCGCAATGATGGTTTTTCAAGGCTATTGCAGAGCTTTTGAGAAAGATGGAAGTAGGGCATTTAACACACCATAAAGCTCACTTTTCTTACTGTGATTCAACTATTCCTCTTGAAATGGATTATTGCAAGCCTTTGGTTAATTTCCAGAGTTCTGAGAGAAGTGATTTTAGCAATATTTTCTAGTGTTCTCATTGCTTTTATGAAGGAGTGGATTTTCAGAGGTCCCTCCTTTACTGTCCCAGAAATTCTTCTCACCCATTTGTTTTTTAACAAGAATTTGGAAAATCTGGAAAGCAGTTTAGCATCATCTGGTTGAGAACATGAATTCTGGAGTCAGACCAACCTAGGTTTGAATCCAAGTAGCATGACTTACTAGCTGTGTGACCTTGGGCAAGTTATTTAACTTCCCTAAGCCACAATTTGCTCCTATTTACCCTCCATTATTATTACACTATTTATAGGGTATAAAATTTCATTCTCCCAATAATTCTCTGTGGTGGATATTATTATTATATAATATTATTGTTATTACCTTACAGATTAATTATTATTATTACCTGCAAAACATGTCTTCTGTTACTTGATTCATATCACCTGATTTATAGGGTAATAATAATGTTATATAATAATATATTACATTATATTATATAATGATAATACCTACCTCAGAGAATTGTTAGGAGAATCAAATTAGGTGCTACATGTAAGACATTCAGCATATTCCCAGAATGATAATACTAGAAAAGTGGACTGTTTGCAGGGACTGAACACATCAATTCCAATAAAATTTCCTTCATTATATTCTACATAAACACAATGGAAATAGCTCCCACGAGCACTCTGTGGGAAAAGACAAGAGACCTTCTTCCTATTTTTTGTTTCTTTTTAAAGCATTGACAATTCCCCTATATGAAATAATTTTTTAAATAATTAAATTTCCTTTTAATATTTTGCATTGACATATTACCTCAGTTTTTCCTCACAATAACTATGAAGCCAGTATCATCATCCCCATTGCACTGTTGAAAATAACTGATCCTCATCAAAGTTCACTGACTAACTTCAATTTTCTTGTCAGCCACTGGCAGAGAGTACAATTTAGGCAACACATGTGTAACAGACAAAAAGTGAAAACAGTGAAAACCGGGAGGAACTTAAGGAAAGCAAACTTAAAATGGCACTAGTGTAAAAAGAAACTTATTGACAAAGGCATTTTCAAGGATTTCAGTGAAAGGAATAGCTGCGCTCCACCACTGCCGCCACTAGATGGTGGTATTTCCATTATCTAGAGGTCTTGTGAGTTACCTTTCATCTGCGTGAGAAAGGAAATCTGAGATCTCTATAAAGCCTGGCCTAGAGCACTTCCGTCATCACAGCTTCTAACCCCCTGGCCAAGGCAAGCATCTCGAGGGCCAAATCTCACATATACATACAGTCGGAACTAGAATTCCATTGACTTCTCCCTCTGCATGAGTGAATATGCTTCTTTATTGCTATTTAACATCAAATAGTTAAACACGGAAATCTACTGAATCTATTGATATAATTCTCTCAGGTTTCAAAGGAAGTCAATGAAATGACAGTAAAAATGCCATACCAGTGTTTCATAAATGGACAGTTCACAGATGCAGACGATGGAAAGACTTACGACACTATCAACCCAACGGATGGATCTGTGAGTAATTCTTTAGTGTGTGTAGTGATCACTGGTCATGGATTTTTAGTTTATACACCATGGTAAAACAGGCAGTCTTAAGAAGCTCGATTATTCTCTCACTCTGCCTCTTAGCACTTCACACAAATGGACTTCATGCTTTTCTTTCAATGACTCAATTCTGGTACCAGCTGCTATGAACTTTAGTAACCTATTTTATAGAACATTTATGATGAACTTAGACAGGTAGCTTTATGTATACACATCAGAGGCACTCATCTGCATAGAGCTATATGTGAAAAAAATTTTCAGACTTTGAAGACTCATGGCAAGAAAGTCAGCTTTCCTAAGGCACTGGAAGAACTAGAGTTGTCTGTCTTCCTAAATATATTCTTCCATAAAGTAGTATGACATGAGAGGTACTAAATTTCTGGTTCACAATTTTCATATTAAAATTGTTCTTTTTCTTTACCATAGTACTGGATATACTCATTTCTCACCATATTTTTTTATTTTATAATATCCTATTTTTTTCTATTAATACAATATTAATTCCAAGAACCATATTTTCGTATCTCTCATGTGGCCTATTTTTACTTACCTTGAAATAGATAATATGCAAAGTATCCTACGCTTCTTTGGCGGATGTTGATAAAGCAGTAGCAGCAGCAAAAGATGCTTTTGAAAATGGCGAATGGGGAAGAATGAATGCAAGAGAAAGAGGAAGATTGATGTACAGGTATTTTTTTTTTTTTTTTTTGGAAAGCAAGTCTAGTAGAGACGGGGTTTCACCATGTTGGCCAGGCTGGTCTCAAACTCCTGACCTCAGATGATCTGCCTGCCTCAGCCTCCCAAAATGCTGGGATTACAGGCATGAGTGGTAGCATGTGCCTATAGTCCCGGCTACTTGGGAGGCTGAGGCAGGAGAATTGCTTGAACCTGGGAGGTGGAGGTTGCAGTGAGCCAAGATCGCACCACTGCACTCCAGCCTGGGAGAGACAGCATGACTCTGTCTCAAAAAAAAAAAAAGGAAAAAGAAAAAAAAAGAAAAAGAAAAGCTAGTCTACTACCTTTGGATACTGACTTACATTGCCAAGATTTTAAAAATTCCTGCAAAACATTCTAGTATGCACCTAATATGAAATATGTCTGTTACTTGACTCATATTAAATCCCATATATGTGAGTTCCTGATTATGTTAGCATGCTTGCATCAGGCAGGGTCCCAGCTGGAAAAGAATTTTAATAAAGAACTGTTTACAAAGATGTAGGTGAGGTCAAGGGAATCCAATAAAGGACACTGAAGCATCCAGGCAGGGCTAGCAGCAGGGTCTTTAAGGTCTGAAGGGACAGAAGAAGGAGCTGTTACTGGAATCTGGCAAGATCTGCATCTATAGGAGAAAAACCACACTCCAGTGGAGGGACATGGCAGCTTCTGAACCACAGCCTATCAGTGAGGGAGCCAGGGAATCCAATTCCCTGACAACTTTTTCCTTCAGTGCACCAATCTCCTGCGGGTGCCTCCCAGTGGCCTCTCATCGGCCAAGCCCAATGTGAGAGCAAGGGAGCCAGGTGATGTAGTCTGTAAAGGTCATTCACCAGGGTCAAGGTCACATAGCAGGGTGGAGAATGGATACAGAGAGTGGCAAGTGGAGAATATCTGCCACTCCATTGTTTTCAAAAACAAATTTTAGATCAACTTGATGTGTAAGGCATAGGAACAAGGAAGAAAAATAATAAGGACTGGGAAGAATATTATAAATCAGTAACTAAGGAAATGAGGAGTAATTAGATTCAATCATAAATTCCATTTGCTGTTTACCTAAAATAAATATTTGACCTAGATCAAAAGGTATGATTTGGCTGTGTCCAATCATACCTTTTGATATTTACCTAAAATAAATATCTGACTTAGATCAAAAGGTATGATTTGGCTGTGTCCCCACCCAAATCTCATCTTGAATTGTAGTTCCCATAATTCCCCTGTGTCATGGGAGGGACCCAGTGGGAGGTAATTAAATCATGAGGGCAAGTCTTTCCTGTGCTGTTCTTGTGAAAGTAAGTCTCACGAGATCTGATGGTTTTATAAAGGGCAGTTCCGCTGCATATGCTCTCTTGCCTGCCACCATGTAAGACGTGCCTTTGCTCCTCCTTTGCCTTCCACCATGTTGTAAGGCCTCCCCAGCCCTGTGGATCTGTGAGTCAATTAAACCTTTTCTTTTACAAATTACCCAGTCTCAGGTATGCCTTTATTAGCAGCATGAGAATGAACTAATACAAGCAAGATCTGGAAGAAAGATTGTGGGAGGGGGATTTCAAGCTGGACTCTAGAGTGGCCCCAAAGGAAGAGCTCAGAGAACCACTACAAATACAGAAGAAAAACAAATAGAGAAGTTGAACACAAAAGATGAATTTTTACTATATCATAGTCATTATACAGTCCTGCACTTACTTTCCCATAAAACTGAACACCAAACAGAAATCTGTTATAGTGTTTGTAATTCATTCTGTATGTTTCTATCTTGTCTCTTCAGTTAGTGTTAGAAATATTTTTGTGCCAACCAGAAATCCTCAAACGTTCATGGGTTCTCAAAAGGTATGGGTTGCACTCCAGTATCTCCCTGCATATTCATAAACTGTCCACATCCCCACTGTTTTCTATCATTGATCTCCTTGTTTTACCATGGCTTAGTCATTGTTCTACTTCTTACACATATTTGAGTCAAGTTGTACACACTTCCAATACCTGCTGCTTCTCCTTTGTAATTCTTGAAACAAATGATTTATGAAATTATTTGTTTACTGCTTTCTTCCCTACTGGACCATGATCTCCATAAGGGCAGAGATCTGATCCATATGTGTTTACCTCTGAATTCTCCATCCTTAGGATACTGTATTCTATGTAACAGAAGCTCAATCAGTACTTGTTGAGTTAATTTCTTTCACTGACTACACAGACTTGCAGACCTACTGGAAGAGAACCAAGAAGAGCTGGCAACGATTGAAGCCCTTGATTCAGGGGCTGTCTATACCTTGGCTCTGAAGACTCACATTGGAATGTCTGTGCAAACATTCAGATATTTTGCTGGCTGGTGCGACAAAATCCAGGTAAGCACAAATGTTATTTGTTCTGAAAGAAAAAGGGACTAACATTGATTAGTTTGTACCAGGCACTGTGTCAGATCCTCTTTTTATGAAGGTTTTTTTACACCAACATAACAGGGTTGCCTTGGTCCATTTTATGCTGCTATAATAGAATACCTGAGACGAAGTAATTTATAAAGAACAGAAAGTTATTCTCTCACAGTTCTGGAGGTTGTGAAGTCTAAGATAAAGGTGCCAGCAGATTTGGCCTCTAGTTTTAAGACGGTGCCTTGTTGCTGCATCCTCTGGAACAGAGGAACATTGTGTCCTTACCTGGCAGAAGCGTAGAAGAGACTGAACCAACTCCTGCAAGCCCATTTTTTAATTTTAATTTTTTTTTAATTTTTGAGACAGAGTCTCACTCTTTGTCTCTCAGGCTGGAATGCAATTGTGCCATCTCAGCTCACTGCAACCTCCGCCTCCCGGTTCAAGCAATTCTCCTGCCTCAGCCTCCTGAGTAGCTGGGATTACGGCACTCACCACCATGCCTGGCTAATTTTTGTACTTTTAGTAGAGACGGGGTTTCACCATGTTGGCCAGGCTGGTCTTGAATTGATTCGCCCACCTTGGCCTCCCAAAGTGCTGGGATTACAGGCGTGAGTCACTACGCCCGGCCCCTGCAAACCCTTTTTATAGCAGCGTTCATCCATTCATTAAGGTGGACCCCTCATGACCTAAACACCTCCTATTAGGGCCCTACCTCCCAACACTGTTACATTGGGCGTTAAGTTCCCAGCACATGAATTCTGGGGGACACTTTCAGACCCTAGCAATGGTTATAACATCTACGGGAAGTAAATGGATAGCTCTTATCCCCTTAATACATGTGAAGAAACAGAGGCTTGAGGACATGGATGCCTTTCCTATAATTCATAGCAAGTAATCCATACAACAAGATTTGAACTCAAGATTTTCTGAATCTAAAGTCTAATGATATTCTTTGCACTTTACTATAATATCTCCTGAGGGTGTTGAATAGTTTTCTAGACATTTTGGAGAAAACTTAGTATCATGTAGGGTTTACAAATTCAAATACCTACAATGGCCAGAGACCTACTGTAGATGGTGGAAACAGACTGAGTATGAGAAAAACTTTGTCTTTGAACATGTGTCCTAAGAGAAATAAATTTCAAAAAAAATTTTTTTTTCCTTTGGATGGAGTCTTGGTCTGTCGCTCAGGCTGGAGTACAGTGGTACCATCTCAGCTCACTGCAACCTCTGCCTCCTAGGTTCAAGTGATTCTCTTGCCTCAGTCTCCCAAGTAGCTGGGATTACAGGTGCCCACCACCACACTCTGCTAATTTTTAGTAGAGGCAGGGTTTCATCATGTTAGCCAGGCTGGTCTCAAACTCCTGACCTCAAGTGATTTGCCTGCCTTGGCCTCCCAAAGTGCTGGGATTTCAGGCATGAGCCACCGTACCTGGCCAAAATAAAAAAAAAATTAAAAAAACTTTTTCAAAGAAAAATTTTTATAAAGGCACAGGAACAATAAATAGATATTTCATTTTCCTTTTACTATAAGATAATAATAGCAAACATGGGGTGATAAATGGCAGCAACACTAGCTCCACACTGGGAGAACAAAAGGGAAATGTAGGACCTGTAGCAAACTGCAGTACGCATGTTCCCCAAAGACTCATAATAATCACTGCGGTACCAGTCATTGGAACCACCTTCCCAGCTGCAAAAAGAAGAAAGTGAGGAAGGGAGAGTGGTAAAAGGAATTTATAAAGCATTCTTACTTCCCAGTACCTTTTGCTTATATCCCTCCATGGCCATCTCTATCTGCCAAGGAGACTGGGAAACATCCTATTTCATCTGGGTACGTTGCTGCCACCAGTGTTAATCTTCAGTCAGATAGACCTGAGTCCAAGTTTCAGCTTTGGCATGTATCAGCCGATGTTGTTAAAGTTATTTTATCTCTCCAAACCTTACTTTCTTCCTCTATAAAATGGTCACAATAATACATATTTTGCAAGTTATGTTTTGAGGATTGGAAATAAGTATTTGTATGCTACAGGATTAGTCGAGTCTGCAACATAGCAGGTTTGCACAAAAACGAAGTTTTTATTGTGGTTCAGCCACAAAGTCATGCATATATTGATATTTACTAATCATAGTTCAGATCCATCTCTTGTCCCCAGTTATGAAATCCAGATAGCTCTGAAACCCAAAAATTGTTTGATTGGTTCAAACTCATTTGATGCCAAACCCTGACCTGAATGAACATAATCTATTAATAATATTCATTTATATCACCTGGAGTAAATATTCTAATGTTTCAGTGAATAAATACTAGTGTGTTTGATTATGGGAAATCAAACACAAATACCTTATATTATCTACTACCCCACAAGATTTGGGTAAGATTTCCCAAATCTTGGGAATTTCCCATAATCTTGGGAAATCTTACCCAAATCTTGCTGGGATAGTAGATAATATAAGGTATATGCACTCTATTATATTTCTGAAGTCCAAAACATTCTTAATTCCAAAACATAACTGGCTACAAGTATTTTAAGAAATTGTACACTCTATTAGTAGTAGCAATAATATTTTCTGTGGCAAAGCAAATGAATAGCTTTCATTAAAGGATACTAATGTGAATCTGTTAGGATTAAGTTGGCTACATATAATAGCCAATTTAATCCTATTTTTTATCCTATTATTTTTCTCTCACTTTCAAGGAGTCCAAAGACAGGCAGTCAGGACTAGTATGTGAGATGCAAACTCTTTTTCTGTCTTTGCCAGGCCGTCTTTATTACCATGTGACCTCCACCCTCAAGGTTGACTCATGGTCTCATGAAGACCAATGCAGTGCCAGCCATTTCAGCAATAGTCTAAACAGGAAGGAGGAAACAGACATGGAGGGAAGAATAAAAGAGTTGAGTTAGCCTAGTTTAAATAGCATTCGCCTTCCAATGCCTTGTGCTTCTATCTTCCATTGACCATCCCTAATCTGGGCATATTGCTGTCCCCATTATTAATATAGGGATTCTGTTACTAAGGACAGAGGGGAGAGTGAATAACAGGCAGGCAATTCACATTCTCTGCCATGCCAAGCAATTGGGAATGGACTAAATTAGAATTACATTTATTCTACTGTGTTTCATGGTTCTCTTGAGAAACAAATAGCTGTTCCTTCTTTGGCATGGATATAGTTCTTATTAACAAACACTTTTCATATCAGCTAAGAAAAAGTAAGGGAGAAAGATGGAAAATGGATCCTTTGAGATGAAATTTACTTATTTAAATCAGTAAAATAAGTATCAACTTTTCTTATTCTTTAGGGTTCTACTATTCCAATCAACCAAGCCCGTCCAAATCGCAATCTGACCTTCACCAAGAAAGAACCACTTGGGTAAGATAAGAAGAGTGCCTCTGAGTGAATCATGAGTTGTGTTATTTGAAACAACTAAGCATGTCGAATTTCTTCCCCTGCAGCGTATGTGCCATTATTATTCCCTGGAACTACCCGCTGATGATGCTGGCGTGGAAGAGCGCTGCGTGTTTGGCAGCAGGCAATACCTTAGTGCTGAAGCCTGCACAGGTATGGCCATGAAGGGCAGGTGCAGAATCACCGCCTCTCTTATATCCAGTACTTCAAAAAAGTGACATATATTTATATATAGCAAACAAAAATGAGATGATACGGCATTTTTCTCATATATCATGGACAACTTTTCACATGAGTAAATATTCATTTTTAATGGCTACCTAAAACATTGTATGGAGATCCCACAATTTAAAACTCTCATCATAATAGAAGCAAGCATGGTGCACATTGGTGAAGTCCATTGACTTCCCACAAACCAATTCAATTCTTGCAAAATGCCAAGTGCCCAACAATTAGGGAATTATTTAGAGTAATTATGAGACATGAAAAAAAAGTAATATGCAGGTATTCAAATTTAATTGCCAAAAATGCTGTAAAGGCGGAGGTTGCAATGAGCTGAGATCATGCCACTGCACTCCAGCCTGGGCAACAGAGCTTGACTGGGTCTCAAAAAATATATATATATTCACTATATATATAGTGAAGATGGAAGATGAGAGAAAAGCATGTAAAAGAATGTCTGTAATTGTGGCAACTCTGTAAAAATATATCCAGATGGATAACAAGAAAATACTTTAAGAAGTAGTTCAGGTAGTTCTCAAAGAATCTTTTAGTGCTACAATAGCTTTTTAAGAAAAAAATGTAGCAGCCAAGTTAACACTGGCTGAGCCTTTACCATGTAAAGTGCACTATGTAAAGTACGAAGAAAAATAGACTTCTTCCTTGGGTTTCTGTTATATGCAGGTAACTGTACTATGTAGCAGGCTTTCTGAGGTGCGTAAGTCATGGAGAAAACTTGGTCATTATTCTAGATTGTATAATCTGTTACCTGTCAACTCTTTTATTTCTTCTTTCAGAACTTAAAAAATACAATTTCATTTGGCATAGCTACATGGTCATGTGGCCGTGGCCATTTTGTTTTAATCATTGAAAATGATTTTATTTGAAAAAGTAGGTATACATGCAAAGTTTTCAAAATTCAAAAGATACAAAGAGGTAAATAGTGAAATGTCTCCCTCCTATCCTTATTCCCCAGCCAACCAGTTTATCTTCCAGAGCAACCAATGTAATTAACTGTTATCTGTTAGTGGCTTAGATATTCCAGGGATAGTCTCTACATATATATGTGTATATTAAAGAATATGTAGTTTTGTATGTATATGTAGAGAGATACATATTATATGTAGATATATCTTATTATGTATGTGTATATGTATATATTGCTACTTAATGGGCATAAAGCTTCAATTATTGGCCAGGTGAGGTGGCTCAAGCCTGTAACCCCAGCACTTTGGGAGGCCAAGGCATAGATCACTTGAGGTCAGGAGTTCAAGATCAGCCTGACCAACATGGTGAAAACTCATCTCTACTAAAAATACAAAAAATTAACTGGGCATGGTGGCAGGCATCTGTGATCCCAGCTACTCCAGAGACTGAGGCAGGAGAATTGCTTAAACCCAGGAGGCGGAGGTTGCAGTGAGCGGACGTTGTACCAATGCACTCCAGCCTGGGCGACAAGAGTGAAACTCCATCTAAAAAAAGAAAAAAAAACCCTTCAATTATGTAAGATGAATAAGTTCTAGAGGTCCTCTGTACAACATTGTACCTATAGTTAACAATACTATATTTTACACTTCAAAATTTGTTAAGAGAGTAGAGATCGGGTTAAATGTTCTTACCACAATAAAATAAAATTTTTAAAAACACACACAAAAAGTAGCATTCTATATACTGACCAAAGGAAAAAAATCTTTTTTTAGCAGTTCCATTGTACAGATAAAACAAATTTTACTTAACCAATCTGTAATTATGGATATTCAGATTTTCTCTCCTTTTGCTGTATAAACCATACTACAGTTAATAACCTTATAAACCTTATAAGTATAATGCACATGTGCAAGTGTATTTATAGGATATGTTTCTAACAGCAGAATCCCTCAGTGAAAAAATACATATATTTTTGTGATAGATATTGACAAATCCATCTATGGGGGTCATATTAGCTCACCAGCATTGTATAAGAGTGCTGTTTCCCAGTCTTGTTTAATGGGTGCACAACCCATTAAACAGCAAGAAGCTAGTTGAGTGAAGTGAGGAGACAGATAATCTAGCCCAGTGGAGCTCCACACTGGCTGTACATTAGAATCACCTGAAGTTCTCCTTTTAAAATGCTGATATCAGGCCCAATGGCAGAGGTGAGGCCTCATATCAGCATTTTAAAAGGAGAGATCTGATTTAATTGGTCTAAGTTGGAGACCACGCATTAGTATTACTTAAAAACTTCACATTCTTCCAAGACACAGCAAGGGTGGAGAACCAGCAAATGATATCCAGTGAGAGTGCTAATCACTGAAAAATGGCAATGAGTATATATAATGTCCAAAAATTACAAACATTTCTTGAGTGTATAGCAGTTGCCAGGCAGGTAGTAGTGATGAAGATAATACAAAGTTTCTGTTCCCATGGAAATTACAGTCTGGCTCTATCTGCAGTTTAAAACTGGTAGTTTTATAGTTGAAGATAATTTAAAAGCTGAGAATGGAAGACCCAAAGGTGCCATTGTTATGCTGGAGTTTTTTATTTTATTGGATAATATTATGCAATGATGCATGTATAATATTAGGGCTCTGTGTGAATGTCAGGAGGATTGAATTTAGATGACTCTTCTTAAACTGGTTGTCTGCTGAAAAATTCCCTCCTGGCTTCATACAAAAGAAAGCACCAATTTCTGTGGCCTAGAGTGGCTGGTCCAGGTGTGACAAGTTCTGACTTTATTAACCTAACATTTAGCAATGACCTACCCTAGCCCAGAACCATACTAGAGGCTTTCTCACATATTATGCAAACCTATAATCCTGCAGAAACACTGAATAGCCAAATGGAAGAAAACCAATAGAAATGAAAAGAGTTATGATAGAGATGAAACCATTTATTTTATTTATAAATCAAATTTTAAAACCTTTATATTCTTACTTTAAAAGAATTATAATTAATTTAGGATAGTTTTTAAACGTTTTTCTAATTATGATGCTTGCATACCAAAGCATAATAAGATACACTTGGGCTCGGATTATCTTCACCTATACTAGATACAAATCCACTATTTCAACAGTCTTGATAATTTCAAATGTTCTTGGCCAACTTCTCATTGAATTAAGTCTACATTGACATTTTACAAACCTCACAATGTGACTGTCATGGACCTGTTACTAGAAGGAGGAAAAGTGTCAGCCGTGCCTCTTTCTTGTTTGCTTGTGATTGCCTTGTTACTATTATTATTTATTGTGCAGTTTCTATGCACATTTTTTGGCCACTTGTTCATTTTATGAAGACAAGGTTAATTGAAATAACAACATAGTCTGTGAACCCATGTAATCAAGCCTGTAAACTTCATCAGAGGGCAATCTTCTGAAAGCAAACGAGCAAGGGAAGGAACCACTGCCACCCACTTGGACTTGGGAGTGCCTGTTCTTTCCTGGGGCACTGCCCATACCTTTGTGACCCATGACCATATGACCTTCATTCAGACTGTGTGAGAGCACCGTTATCCAGCCATACAGTAAATGTTAGTTATGGTTCATTTACTTCATATCTTTGTTAGCTAAAATATATAAATAGAAGTTCCACTATTTTCTTTTTACACCTCAATGGATCCTCTTGCACACCCCATTTTTAAAGTCCAAGCTAACCAAGTACTACCTTACTAACTTAAAACTGAATCAACGTTGGCTTTTAAGAGTGAAAGCACTGCTTTCATTTTGCTTTGGAGATTCGCATTGCTGTAATAGATGTTTAAGGTCAGACCGATATTATCCCACTTTTTATGTGAGAAAGAAGGGAAAATAAGAAAATATGTATTTGCTGATTTGAATAAAAGGAAACACAGGAAAGATAAGTGGAGACTAGAGACTAATGAAATTGATTATCTATAGAACACGGGAGCAGGGAACGGGGTAGAAAGGAGGGAGGGAAAACAACATTCTTTGAATGGACCATTTGAATAGTCCTGACTTTTGGAAGCATATTCCCCATATTCGATGACAACAAACAAAGAAAAGAAATATAATCAACACAGATGGGGCAAAAACCCTAAAATTAAATACAAACAAAAACAAATTCAGCCATATTTCAAATGAATAACATGACCCCAATGAAGGGTGTGAGGAGGCATGAACCCAAGTCACTTTTGATTAACTTCGGACTATATGTCCTCAGGATAAAGGCAACACAAAACAACAACAAAAAAACCTAAATACATATTGAACTCTAATTAATAGGCTTTTTTTGTGTGTGTGGGGACATGGCTTAACAATTCTCAAACTACTCTCTCTATGTTTTAGGATTAAGCACATAAGTAAATATATTGTGGATAATGGGAGCCATGTCTCTCTTTCTTGGAGAAGAGAATCATAAATGTAAAAAGGGCAGAAGGTTAGAATCAACCCTGAGATATCAGATAAAGGTATCCATGTAAACTCATGGGTTTTAATGTATTTAGATAGCTAAATAAAGAAATGGATACAGTTATATGTGGGATGGATACACACATACATATAAACGTGTGTGTGTGTTGTGTATACATACATCTCTTTCCCAGCTCTGTCTGTTAAAAGGGCCTGGAAGCAATGACTCCTCAACAATGTCCAGATATCTTGGTTTCTAAATACCATTCTTCTCTCAAAGAAACCTGGGCTCCTTGGAGAAGTGGCTGAAGCAGGGAAGAATCAGATGAACCTGAAATATTTCATTGGGCTTGAAAGCAATGTAATGCCCAAAGAGTAACAGGGGCATGTCAGAATGATACAGAGGCCATACTAAAGGGACTCCCACAGCCAAATCTAGAACAAATGAACATCAAAATCAATAACAATAGTAAAAGATGACAACCTGCTGATTACAGTAAGAATCGATGCATTCACACTGATATTAATTAATTAAACAGAAAGGAAAACACATAGAAGAGAGCAAACTAGTACAAGTAGAAGGAATGATGCAATTGGAAAATCACCATTTGGCAACCATCATAATGATTTATGATTACTATCCAGAAATTATCCATGGATACTAAAACTAGTGGATGAAAATTTGAGGAGTATCTCCCCACAAAATATTTATTAATGACAATGTATAATATAGTAACTTACAGTGATGAAAGTTGGCAGACTACATATGCCAAATAATTAAAACTAACATTTCCAGAATTGGGACTATTCCACAGCATGTGCCTCCTGATGTGATATCCTGAGAAAAGCTCAGCCATCGCTCCAGTAGCATTGCTGCCAAAAGTGCGTAACTTGAATCTAATCATGAGGAAACATCAGACAAATCCAGACAGAGACATTGTATGAAATAACTGGCCTGCACTCTTCAAAAATGTCAGTGTAAGGAAATAGAAAATGCAGAAACTCTCTTAGATCACTGGAGACTACAGATATAACTAAATGTAATGCAGATGTTGGATTTTCTTTTGCTGTAAGACATTATTGGGATAATTGGTGAAATCTGAATATGGTCTGCAAATTACGTATTCTATCAGTTGTTAATTTCCTGATTTTGATAATTGTACTATGATTATGTAAAAGAATTTCTTGTTTTATAGAAAATGCACACAGAAGTATTTAGAAGTATGGAGTATGTCTTTACCTTATTCTTAAATGGTTCAGAAAAAGATATCCCTTAAATGTATCTTTAAAAAATAGTTTAGAAAAACATATATATAGAAAGATAAAGCAAACATAATAAAATATTGACATTTGAGGAATCTGAATGGAAATGTATATAAGGAATTCTTATACTATTTTTGCATTTTTTTGTAAGTCTGAAATTATGGCAAAATAAAAAAATAATAAGACAATGTACAATAAAAATAAAATGAGCTCTAGTACAGCTATCATGGGAAAACTGGGCTCCGGGCTAAAGGGCAGGATAGAGCCTGAAGAAGGTAATTGCTGTCTGCTTCTCTCCAGGTCACGCCCTTGACTGCTTTGAAGTTTGCAGAGCTGTCTGTGAAAGCAGGCTTTCCAAAGGGGGTCATCAACATCATTCCAGGCTCAGGTAATGACCCACTGTGCTATAACTAATGAATGGTACGGGGGTGGCTGAGTGGCTGTTTTCCCACTAGAGACCTGTCCTGAATTATAACTGTATTAAAATTAAATACAATTTACCCACGTGCTAAAATCTGAAAATGGAAATACAGTGGTGGGTGAGTGGCAGTGGGGAGGGGGGTTGTACAGTCATGTAAAATTACCCTAAGATGTTCCATTTCGATTTTTAAAAACTACTCTGGAAGATAAAAATCAGGGATTACTCATCATTATTTTGGGAGTCTGATTTCATAAAGGGTATTATTTTAGACTTTTATCAGTTTGCAATTAATACAGAAATTTAAAACTAAGGTGCCGATGAGAGCTTAGAAATCTACTTCAATGAATTTAAAGCCATCTTCACCATAAGAATTTGAGTATGTTTTAATTCATTTTATTCCCTAATTCTACAGGTGGCATAGCAGGACAACGTCTGTCTGAACATCCTGACATCCGCAAACTGGGTTTCACTGGTTCCACTCCTATTGGCAAACAGATCATGAAAAGGTATTGGTTTTAATATGTTGATTCACTGCAGATTCTGTTAAACTAGGTTTCAATTTTTGTTTTAAATAGGGTACTTTTGGAATGAGAAAATCTACATCTAATTTGGAAGAGAAATTTACTTATCACTGCTGAGTACTGAAATATTTGAATGTAACAAAATACTTTCCAAAGCATTAAAGCCCAGAGTCAATGAAAGCAAAGCTATGGTGAAATTCTACACCTTAGTGGTAGTTTTATCAATTCAGCACAAAAGAGTTTCTGTATTAAAGCTGTAGCCCAAATTGTTTTTGGAGTATGGGCAAAAAACCAAAAAGATATATAAATGCCAAATTCATATATTTTACATGACAAACCTGAATTATTTATAAAATGGAGTCCCCCAAGCAATATTTTTTAAAACTGAAAGCAATCTAAATGTGCAAAATAAAGCAGTTGTTAAAATATGTCAGTGTAATAGAATACTGTACAGTCATGTTCACAGAGAATTTTAATAATATTGAAAAGTATTATTAAAATAACAAATGGAAATAAAGATAAAGTATAACGTTGTATACGTTGGACGATCTCAACTATGTTAAACAAGGCAAAAGCTATGGTAGGACGGACCACAAATAGGCAGTATATCAAAATGGTAAAAACAACGCGGGGGAGAGAGATACAAGATGGCTGACTACTAGCAGCTCAGGATTGTAGCTCCCAGAGAAAGCGCACAAAACAAGAGGACGCCACACTTACAGATGAATTTTTGTTGCCCACGGACTAGGAGATTCCCAGCGGAGGAGCCCCACGGGTCACCAGCGCGACTCTTGTGGCTGGCGCCCCAGCGCGGCAGTTCTCGGTGCAGAGTAAACGGGACTGAGTCCCCTTTTGGTCGACGTTTGGAGCTCCGGGAAGGCAGTCGCCTATTTACCTGATTGAAAAAGGGATTCAAGAGGGAAGCCAGATCGGAGATTCCCAGGCAGAAAAGCACCACGAATCTTAATGCCGCTGTTTTAGTTGGCGCAGTGGGTTGCTCAGATTTTGGCGCTGGGAATCAACAAGTTGGACGTCCACTCAGAGACCTAATTTGAAAGTTGGCAATTACAAATGACAGGTGGA
>CAUYLG010042253.1:0-132628 GCA_963573385.1 Cacajao melanocephalus
TGCCTTGGCATCCCAAAGTGCTGGGATTACAGGCATGAGCCACTGCGCCCGGCCACCTGGCTAATCCTCTAAAGTGGGTCTTGCTATGTTGCCCAGGCTGGTCTCAAATTCTTGGCCTCAAGCAGTCCTCCTGCCTTGGCATCCCAAAGTGCTGGGATTACAGGCATGAGCCACTGCACCTGGCCAGGGAGGGATTTAAACTATGCTTCCCCAGTCCCTTCATCTGTAGAGCACAAATGGCTTCAGGTTGTCCAATCTGAAGAAATATGCTAACACAGGATGGCGCAAAATTATAACATCTACAACTGTTCAGTTTCAAATACCTACTGGTAATAGCAGTTTGCATTTGTATAGTGTTTGATATCAAACAGTTTCACAGATTATACAATTTCAGCAACAAAGCCTCTGAGGCAAACTGGGACGATGTTAATACCACCATTTTGCAGATTAGAAAATTGTCTGAGAAAGGGTAAGTACCTAGTCCCACATTGCATGATCAGTTTTTAGTGCAAGCCACGGACTAGTGGCCCCTTAGGTGCTGGAAGGGAAACAAATAGAGTGTGTACTGCATACAGATATATTTTGAGGGACAAGGGACATTAAATAAATAATGTGACACCTTTCTGATTTTTTTATCTTCAGTAGATATTTCTTCTCTGTTGGAGTGTATCAAGAGAGAAAGGTAAAAAGTCACATGTTCATCACATTCTTTATGCAACAGTAGTTAAAAGACATTAATCTGGACTAAGTGCATCTATCAAACCTCATAAGATTTCATCACGTGCTGACAGTGGGGAAATGGTTTTGGTTTTTGTTGTCTTGCCCCTTCACTTCTCTGAACATAAGCTCTTTTTCTTGTAGTGATCTTGGCAGAAGAAATACAGTAGTAGGACAAAGGGGTTGGAGGAAGAGAAAGAAAAGGAAAGTAGAAGAAGATGGTCAAGCATTGACAATGCGGACAGGAGAAAGGGGTGGAGAGCAATGGGGTGGGGTCAAGGGAAGGACCCACAGCAAGCTTTCATTGTCCGAGTTGTGCTGCTTAAGAAAACCAGCTGCAGCCGCATCACCTGGGATCTGGTTAGAAATTCAGAATCTCAGCCCCCAACTCAGACCTACTGAATCAGATTCTGCATTTTAACAAGATCCCCAGGTACTTCCTATGCACATTACAGCTCAAGAAGCCCTTAGTTGCCCCCAACCAGTCTGAGCCAGTCTTGATTAGTGTCATCAGCCTTAGACCTATTAATAGATGAAACTGGTTTGGTTGCCTAGAGACGTGGAAATCTGGTTGCTCCGTTTAGACTCCAAGCCTCACTGTTCTCTTACCACTTTGGCCAAAGCCTTGTGACTCCCGATCTGCCTCAGTTTCTTTGCTGAGTATTTCAGTTCTCTGCAGAGGTTGGATCCGTTGTGCTGAATCTCAGCCCCTAAGCCTGGGTCCTGATTCTCTGCCAAACTCTGGCTCTCCCCCGCCTTCCCTTGGGAAGCAGGATGTGATTTCCTACTCTGGTGGCATCTTCTGGCTCAGGGCCCGTTGTGACTGGACTGACCACCTGGAACCATGCCTGATTGTGAGTACTGTCACCTGGACATCTTCCAGAACTGTGCTCTGCTGGCAGATAAGACTGACTCTGATATTCACATAGTCTGGGCCTCTGAGCTACTCACACTCTTTGACAGCTACCCATGACTTCCCTGGCTGCCTCTTGGGGATTGGCTAGCTTCTGGCCTGCTGGGCCTTTGCTTCCCTTCCCACTGGTTCATGTTGATGTGGTCCTGGCCTGCTCTGTACCAAAATGTCTCCTACAAAAGCAGAGAAGGCCACAGTCCCTTCTCTCTATTCACATCCGTGACTCCATGGGCCTGTTTCTGTGTGGGCCTTGAAATTCCAAAGACTATTCTTGTAGTTCTTGAGGTAAAAGATATTCTAAAAGTCCTAGATGACTTCATATAAACAGGCTCAATAGTTTTGCATAGCTTGTATTTCTGGCTTTTTCCAAGGTGGAGAAAAACTTCTTTGTTACCTGACTTACTTTATCAACACAAGGCCAATCCATACAGAAACTCAGTAATTTCTCTGGTTATCACTCAACCATTTTACTTTGACTGTTGGTGTTGTACCTCCTGCCATGCTCGATTCATGGTGGTACATTACACCAAGTGTATCACATCTGCCACTGTGTTTTAAGCCAGCATAAAAACGCCACGAAGTTCAGAACAACCAGGTTGGCTGTCAGTGAGGAGGCCAATTTGTAAATGAACATTACTCTCCATTAATGAATAATCGAGCATGATTTCTTTACAACGGTTGCATCTTTTTTTTTTTTTTTTTTTTTTTTTGGTTGGAGTAATCACGGTCTGTCAAACAGGCTGGAGTGCAGTGGTGCGATCTCGGCTCACTGCAACCTTTGCCTCCCGGTTCAAGTGATTCTCCTGCCTCAGCCTCCTGAGTAGCTGGGATGACAGGCATGTGCTACCATGCTTGGCTAATTTTCTGTATTTTTAGTAGAGACGAGGTTTTACCGTGTTAGCCAGGATGGTCTTGATCTCCTGACCTCGAGATCCGCCCACCTTGGCCTCCCAAAGTGCTGGGATTATAGGCGTGAGCCACTGTGCCTGGTCAGTTGCATTGTTTCCTAAAAATTATGCTCGTGGTGATTACAGATAAAGGGGTGAGGGGAGAAGAAGAAAGAAAACAGAAGGAAGTGTGGCAGCACCCACAGCAGCTAAGTAATGGTGTGGGTGTCGTTTCCAGTATTTACATACATAACACTTTTCACAAGAATCCAAATGTCTTACAAAAGAAAATACAACACAAATTGCAATAAGACTCGGCAACACAGTAAGATATAAAGAAAACAATTACTCAAAGGAAGATTTAAATCTAACATAAATCATATGCCTAGAAAGAATGGATAAGTATCCATTGACTCAATTTGCTCATATAAAGGTATGCACAGGGTGGTGTTTGCCAAGTAATATGCAAAACAGAGGTAAAAGATAGTAATAAAAGTATGTCTAATATCATTTGAATGAGAAATACCTATTATTTAAGGAAGTCACTCCAACTTCTAAAGTTGCATGACAATGTCATTGACTTAGCAGATCACACACACACACACACACACACACACACACACATATTTTCCAAAAGGCACGCTTGGCTGAGCAAAATCAAAGGTCCTAGCAAGAAATTACTCAAGACTAGAAAGATTATAAATAGATAGGAAATATAAATCTTCATTAGCTAGTCATGGTTCAGTTTCATTGCACCTTTCTTAAGGACCAGATTTACTCAGGATGGACTTTAATTCATAAATCAGGAAGAAATTATATTAGAAGTTTGAGTAAAAGTACCAGTTTTGAGGGATATCATGAAAGTACTCCTTTAGTTGCTTCCAGTTTTGTGTCTGCTTTTATGGCATAATTTGAACAAGCTTCCTCCCATTTAACCGACCATTCAAACTTTGGGAAAAAGGGAAGCCCAATACAGGGATTTTTTTTTTTTCAGGGAAAATCGCAAAAATGTTGCAGAAACTTAAAACCTGATAATTCTACAGACCATCACATCACTACTAATGCTATTACAACATTAGTGTGTGTAGTGACAGTCAAACCACTCACAATTACGAAGTCATTTGTCTTCTTTGTGTCTCTTTTGTTTTCACAAGTCACGTGGTGAAATCAGCAAATACTACATCATCCCTCTGAGGATTCAGCTGTGGAAAAAGCAGCCACTTGCTCATCTTTAGGGTAGCTATTATTAGCTTGCCTTGATTTTCTCATATGATACATACTCATGCTTATTAAGCTGTTTGCATGCTTCCTTTGTCATATTTTTCCATGGATATGCTATTGCTATGCAGTGCACTCCGGTGAAACCCAGAGGTACCATTTCTATAGGCCTTTCTAAAATTAATGTAATCCTTCTATCTTTTAAAACATGTTTTTTAAAAAAACATGCAACATCTCATTTGCAATAATAGTGAATATTTCTACAGAAAATATTACTGGATCAGTACTAGATTGAATAGTGTGGACCCACATTCCTTTGCCAAAAATTCTTGCCCACCCAGAATTTGTGAATATGACCCTATTTGGAAATAAGCTCTTTGCAGATGTAATCAAGTTAAGATGGTATCATACCAAATTAAGGTGAGTACTAAATCCAGTAGCTGATGTTCTTACAAGAGGGCCATGTGGAGACACAGATATGCATGGGGAGAAGATGGCCACATTAAGACACAGGCAGAAACTGCAGTGAGGCAACTACCAGCCAAGGAATGCCCAGGCTGGCCAGTAGCCAGCTGAAGCTGGGAGAGAGGCTTGTGCTATAGACTAAATATCTGTCTCCTCAAAATGCATATGTTGAAATACTAACCCCCAACTTCCAATACAATGGTATTAGGAGGCAGGGCCTTTAGGTCATGAGAGTGGAGACCTCAAAAATATGATCAGTGACCTTCTAAGAACAGATGCAGGAGAGATTGTGATTGTTTTTCTTGGCCGTGTCAGGAGCAAGAAGATAGTCATCTGCAAACTAGGAAAAGGGCCCTCACCAGACACCAGATCTGCCAGCACTTTGATCTTGGACTTCCCAGCCTCCGGGAACTGTGAGAAGTAAACATTCACTGTTCAAGTCACCCAGTCTATGGATTCTGTTACAGCATCCCTGCCTGGCAAAGACAGCTTGGAACAGATTCTCCCTCACAGCCTTCAAAGGGAGTGTGGCCCTGCCAAAACCTTGATTTTGGACTTCCAGCCTCCAGAATTTGAGAGAATAAGTTTCTGTGTCCTAAGCCACACGGTTTGTAGTGTTGTGCTGTGGCAGCCCCGGGAAACCAATACAACTCTCAACCTTCGTATTGTGAAATAAGTAAGTCAATTATATAAAGACATCATGCTAGCTTTTCCGTAAACGATGACAACAGGGAAGGCAAAGGCTGCTTGTCACAATGAGGAGGCAAGGTTGTACCAAAGGTGTAATTAGAAATTGGTCAACATCACTAATCATTAGAGAAATGCAAATCAAAACCATAATGAGATACCATCTCACACCAGTCAGAATGGCTATTGTTAAAAAGTCAGAAAATAACAGATGTTGGCAAGATTGCAGAAAAAAAGGAGCACTTATACACTGTTGGTGGGAGAGTAAATCAATTCAACCATTGTAGAAAGCAGTAGGGCAATTCCTTGAAGAGCTAAAAGCAGAACTACCATTTAACCCAGCAATTTCATTACTGGTTATATTCTCAGAGGAATATAAATCATTCTACCATAAAGACACATGCACACAAATGTTTATTGCAGCACTATTCACAACAGCAAAGACATGGAATCTACCTAAATGCCCATCAATGACAGATTGGACAAAAAAAATGTGGTACATATATACCATGGAATACTATGCAGCCATAAAAAAGAACAAGATCATGTCTTTTGCAGGAACATGAATGGAACTGGAAGCTATTATCCTTAACAAACTAAGCAGGAACAGAAAACCAAATATAGCATATTCTCACTTATAAGTGGGGGCTAAATTATTAAAACTAATGAACACAAAAAAGGAAACAACAGACTCTGGGATCTACTTGAGGGTGGGAGGAGGGAGAGGAGCAGAAAGGATAACTATTGAGCACTGGGCTTAATACCTGGGGGATGAAATAATCTCTACAGCAAAACCCCAAGGCACATGTTTACCTATGTAACAAACCTTCACATGTACACCGAAATTTAAAGTAAAAGTTAAAAATATTAAAAATAAAATAAAACAGTACTTGGCCCATTAAAAAAAAAAAGACGTTGGTCATTCTAGCATCACAAGGCAGGTAAAACTATAAAAGAATGAAAGTTTCAGCTAAAGCACAAAGGCAGAGAGATCATATTTTAAAGTGAGGTATGAGAATCTCACTCCATAAAATTTGCAAAGGAGGTTGTCTGAAACTAACTACACGGCTTTGTGTTACATGTGGATTTGTTTGTAAATAAAAAGTACATTAACAAATGGGAACTAGAGATAAGAGGAGAGGCTTGTTCTGGACAGGGTAGTCTGTGTAGTAGTACTAGACCTTCCTTAGTCTAGTAGGGGTAGAGAGAGGGTGAGTGGTTCCCTTGGATGAGACATGGGCCACCTGAATATGGTGAACAGAACTCAACAGAGAGAAGTTAGAGGTGGTACCAGGTTCCTGGAGACTGAGGAAAGAGAAAATGATCAGCCACATTCATATGTACTCATCCATCCATCAGAAAAATCAGGTGATTCCACATTGAAATTCTAATTTTAATGAAAAAAAATGCAGTTGAAAGAGGTCCTACTCTGAGATGTCTCCAAAGAACTCACACAACACTAATGAAACAGACAATTTGAATACCTGTCAAGGTAAGAGAACTCTGCTACTTTAGAAGAGTACCAGGCAGGTAAGAACTGTGTTACTTCCCTTTACTCATCTTCCTTGTGGTACTCCAACTTTAGAGAAGTGTGAAATCACCTTTAGAAAGATGAAGAAGGCCAGGCGTGGTGGCTCGTACCTGTAATCTCAGCACTTTAGGAGGCCAAGGTGGGAAGATGGCTTCAGGCCGGGAGTTCGAGACCCACCTGGGATACAAAGCAAGAACTTGTCTCTAAAAAAATAAAAAATTAGTTGGACATGGTGGTGCATGCCTTTAGTCTTAGGTACTTGGGAGGCTGAGGCAGGAGAATCACTTGAACCCAGGAAGTGGAGGTGGCAGTGAGCCAAGATCTCGCCACTGCACTCCAGCTTGGGCAACAGAGCAAGACCCTGCCTCAAAAAAAAAAAAAAAAAAAAGTAAACACTGTGAACTGTGGAGACACTTAGAAAAGGCACCTGATCCATGTGTAAAAGCTCATGGAGGGCTTGTTAATGGAGGTGACAGCCAAGCTGAGTCCTGAAAGTGAGGAAAATTTAGGAAGTATGTGTTCAGCAAACCCTAAGCCCTAAGTACAGTTCTATGGTAGCACCACTGAGTGCAAGGGAGACGGAAGAGAGATTGAACCAGAGACAAGCAGGAGCCCAAACATGCAGGGATTTCCATACTATGTTAAGGCATATAGACTTAATTCATTCAATCAGAATATACACTATTCAATTGACTGAAAGTCAGTGAGAAACTACTGAAGTATCTTCTGCAGGAGAATGATAAGCCCTAGTATCTCAGGTGTATCAGTCTAGTTGTAGTATGGAAAATGGCTTTGAGAGGTATAATACAGGCAAGAAGGCCAGTTGGGAAAGTATTAAAGTAATCCAAGTAAGAAAAGATGGAGGTAGAGATGGAAAAGGCAGAATAATTTTACAGAAATGTGTTATAGACTGAATTGTTTCCCCCACCAAATTCATATGTTGAAGCCCTAAGCCCCAGTGTATTTGGAATGAGACCTTTGGAGATAATTAGATTTTAATGAGGTCATAAGTATGAGACACTTATGATGGAATTAGTGTCCTCTTAAGAAGAGACACTAGAGTGCTCTCTTTCTCTTTCTCATTCTGTTTCCCCTCCTGCCATGTGAGAACAAAGCAAGAAGGTGGCCGTCTACAAACCAAGAAGAGAGCCCTCACCAGGAAGTAAATTGGCTTGCACCTCCCTCTTGGACTCTCAGCCACCAGATTGATGAGAAAATAAATGTCTGTTGTTTAAGCCAACCAGTCTGTGGTATGTTGTTGTGGCAGCCCAAGCTGACCGAGACACAATGGAAGTGGAATGAAAGATATGGTAATTTATTCAATATAGGAAACAGATGAGAGAGGACTCAAGGGTTGGATGAGTGCTGAGGTTTAGTGTGCAAAAAGAAAAGTAGACCTAAAATAAGGAACACTGGCAAAGAAGGGGGACCTGATAGAGACCAAAGAAAGCAGCCAGAGAGGTTAAGGGAAAGCAGAAAAGGCTAGTGGGTGGGAATGTTTTCAAAAAGAAGATAATGTTCAATTTGTGCAAATTCTATACAGATGTCAAGTGAGATCAAGTTGAAAGCTGTCTGCTGGCTTTGGCAATAAATGTCTCTGGAGATCCTGGCAAGAATAGTTTAAATGTTGTGAGGGCAGAAAGGAAACTGCAGTTGTTAAAAAGGGAATGGGATGTCATGAAGTAGAGACAGCAAGTATAGAAGGCACATTTCTGAATCCTGGCTCTAAAGTAAGGAAGAGGTGGAGAGGTGACAAGAAGCGGGGCAAGTGGGATTTTTTTGTGGGGAGCTATGATGGGAGACAAGATCTTTAGGAGGAATGGTGTTGAAGAAGTGTTAGAAGAGAGGCGACAATTGAGAAGTCAGGTTCCTAAGTGTGCAGGCTGTGATGGGCTACACAGCTCAGGTGCACAGACTGGCTTTAGAAGGAGGGACTTCATCCTTCATCATGAGAGGAAAGTAAGGATGCTGCATTGGTCTGTTCTCACATTGCTGTAAAGAAACACCTGAGACTGGGTAATTTACGAAGAAGAGAGGTTTACTTCGTTCATGATTCTGCAGGCTGTACAGGAAGCATGCTGCTGGCATCTTCTCAGCTTCTGGGGAGGCCTCAGGAAACTTACAATCATGGTAGAAGGCAAAGGGGGAGCAGCACTTTGCGTGGCCAGAGAAGGAGCAACAGAGAGACAGTGGGGATGTGCCTCACATTTTTAAACAACCAGATCTTGTGAGAATTCACTCACTATTGTGAGAATAGCACTGAAGGGATGGTGCTAAACTATTCATGAGAAACTAACCCAGTGATCCAATCACTTCCCACCAGGTCCCACTTTTCATATTAGGGATTAAAATTAAACATGAGATTTGGGTGGGGACACATCCAAACCATATCATTTTGGCTTGGCCCCCCCAAATCTCACGTTCTTCTCACATTGCAAAATACAATCATGATTTGCCAATAGTCTTCCAAAGTCTTAACTCATTCTAGCATTAACTCAAAAGTCCAAGTCAAAAGTCTGATCTGAGACAAGGCAACTTCCTTCCACAGATGAGCCTGTAAAATAAAAGCTAAGTTTTTTACTTCCAAGATACAATAGGGGTAAATATTTGGTAAATATTCCCATTCCAAAAGAGAGAAATTGATCCAAAAAAGTGACTATAGGCCCCATGCAAGTCCAAAACCCAGCAGGACAGTTATTAAATCTTAAAGCTCCAAAATAATCTCCTTTGAGTTTATGTCTCACATCCAGGGCACACGGTGTGAGGAGTGGGCTTCTAAGGCCTTGGGCAGCTCTGCCTCTGTGGCTTTGTAGGATTCAGCCCTGGGGCTACTTTCACGTGTTCTCATTGAGTGCCTGTGACTTTTCCAGGTGCGGAGTGCAAGCTGTGAATGGTAGATTACCATTCTGGGGTGTAGGATGGTGGTCCTCTTCTCACTGCTCCATTAAGCAGTGCCCCAGCAAGAACTCTGTTTGGGGGCTCCAACCCCACATTTCCCCTCCATGCTGACCTAGAAGAGGTTCTCCATGAGGGCTCTGCTCCCACAGCAGGCTACTGCCTGGGCATCCAGGCTCTTCCATACATCCTCTGAAATCTGGGTGGAACTCCCAAGCCTCAACTCTTGCACTCTGTGCAGTGGAAGGCTTAACGTCATATGGAAGCTACCAAGGCTTACAGCTTGCACTCTCTGAAGCAGCAACCTAAAGTGTACCTGAGCCCCTTTGAGCCCTGGCTGAAGCTGGAGTGGCTGGGATGCAGGGACCAGTGCCCTGAGGCTGTGCCAGGAAGCAGGGCTCTGGGCTTGGCCCATGAAACCATTATTCTCTCCTAGGTCTCAGGGCCTGTGATGGGAGGAGCTGCCACAAAGTTCTCTGAAATGGCTTCAAGGCCTTTTCCCCATTGTTTTGGTTATTAGCACATGGCTCCCTTCTACTTATACAAACTTTTGCAGCCTGCTTGAATTCCTCCCCTAAAAATGGGCTTTTCTTTTCTGCCACATGGAAGTTGCAAATTTTCCAAACTTTTACTTTTTGCTTTCCTTTTAAATATAAGTTCCAACTTTATGTCATTTCTTTGCTCACACACAAAAGTATAGGTTGTTAGAAGCAGCCAGGTCACATATTGAATGCTTTGCTGCTTAGAAATTTTTTTCTGCCAGGTACCCTAACTCATCACTCTCAAGTTCAAGATCCACAGATCCTTAGGGCAGGTACACAATGCAGCCAAGTTCTTTGCTAAGTCATAACAAAAGTGACCTTACTCCAATTGTCAATAAATTCCTCATTTCTACTTGAGAAGTCATCAGCCTGGCCTTCACTGTCCATATCACTATCAGCATTTTGGTCACAACCATTCAACCAGTCTCTAGGAAGTTCCAAATTTTCCCTCATCTTCCTGTCTTCTTCTGAGCCCTCCACACTCTTCCAACCTCTGCCTGTTACCCAATTCCAAAACTGCTTCCACATTTTTAGGTATCTTTATAGCAATGCCTCACTCCTCAGTATTATATAATTTTCTATATAAGTCCACTCTTGCATTGCTATAAAGAAATACTCAAGACTGGGTAATTTATAACGAAAAGAGGTTTAATTGGCCCATGGATCCACAGGATGTACAGAAAACATGATGCTGGCATCTTCTTGGCTTCTGGAAGGCCTCAGGAAACTTATAATCATGGCAGAAGACAGAGGGGGAGCAGCACTTCACATGGCCAGAGAAGAAGCAAGGCAGGGAGGGAGACGCAACACCCACTTTAAACAACCAGATCTCACGAGAACTCACTCATTATCATCAATATAGCACCAAGAGGGTGGTGCCAAACCATTCATGAGAAACTACACCTGTGATAGGTTCACCTCCCACCAGGCCCCACTTCCAACTTTGGGGATTATAATTGAACATGAGATTTGGGTGGGGACACATATTCAAAGCATATCAGATTGGTGCTTTGTATGTAGGTGTGGAGATAATCCTACCCAATGAAACCCATTTTCTTCATGAGGTGGCAGGTGAGAGTGAGGTAGGTGGGGAGATGTTAGAATAGGGGATTGAAGGAGGTGACTTGAGTAACTGCTATGAGGTGTGGGAGAGAGACAGAGTGCTGACCATAAACACAGTAGGAATGACCATCAGTGTGGAAGCAAGTTGAATTTGTACTCCAAGGAATTTTGATGCTCCAATTCCCTCATCTATGCAATTTTCTCTTTCCTACTCAGGTAAATATGAAAAGAAGGCAGATAATTAGATTGTTACAAAGTTTGAATTTTGCTATGAATGAGAAAGAAGGACAACATGAAAAAAGTTGAAGATTGTGGCAAAGAAAGTGGTCCAAATGAAAGACCATGGGGTCTACTTAAATAGGGATGGAAGTGAATATGGGCAAAGGCTCACAGATAAAAAAGCAGTAAAGTCAAGAC
Source organism: Cacajao melanocephalus (assembly GCA_963573385.1). NCBI lineage: Eukaryota > Metazoa > Chordata > Mammalia > Primates > Pitheciidae > Cacajao > Cacajao melanocephalus. The sequence continues at coordinate 11,335 of CAUYLG010042253.1, forward strand.
GCTGGACATTGTCATAAGGCAGAAAAACAGGTATATTGAGTAGAAAACAGTCAGAGAGCTAGAAGTGAAAAGATGAAGAATTGAGTGATGTCTGAATTTAAGATTTTAGGGTACTATATTTCTGGGTGGGCTTTGGTCACGGGTGGCTGAAATGGAGTGACCAAGTCAAGTTGAAAATATAGTTGAGGAGGTCAAAGAATTTAAGTTAGATGCTTGGAGTGTTTCTACTTCCAGTAAGATGCAGTAGACATACTTTTCCCTAGTCCTCCTCCAAGGTTCAACTAAAAAACCATATATATATATATATATAGAACGTAAGAAGACCAAAAGGAAAGCTGACCAGATAGGGATCTTGAGACTGGAGAAATGAAATTGTAGTGAATTCCCTGGGTGTTCTTTTTGTCTCACATATTGCACACTTGGAGCGGAAGAAGCCAGCCAAAACAGTAGTGGGAATAGACAAAAAAAAAAAAAAAAAGCACCAATAAAGTCTGCTTTCTTTAGCCAAAGGACTAGGAAAGAGGCAGTTTAGCAAGACAGAAAACTTTTAAACCATAACCAGCTGACTGTAGCCAAACACCACAAAATAACTGTGGCCCACCATGACCAGCCAAGCCCATGTGGAGAGACTGTACTTCCACACTCACCAGCCTGTAACGAAGCATTCCACCTTTTTGCTAGGGTGGTGTCAGAGAAGACAGTTGAGTCCTGGGACTTTCACCCTTGCTGGGTGGTAACGAGTCCTCCTTTGCTCCTCATGCCCCACATGGGTTGAAACTAATTGGGAGTTTGGACTGAGACTTTGTGGCTGCAGTGGCAAGGCATCCCTCCCTCTCCATTGGGATGGTGTGAGAGGAGGTCTAGGAGTACTGGAGGGTATCCCCACTGGATGGTCAAGCGAGGCCAAGTGGAGAACTTGAACTTCAACCCTCCCCTGGCAGTCATGAGGCAGCACTCCAAACCCAATGTTCTATAGAAGCAGTGTCATGGGAAGCCAGCTGAAATAGAAGGCTAACTATATAACACACTTATTATTAACTAGAGTCAGCCTTCTATTTAGGTATTTATAGTGAAATATCAAGTTATATGTTTTATACAGTCATGTAATAATGATAGTGATAAGTTGTGATAGACGGTATAGCCTGTTGTTCCTAGGTTACAAACCTGTACAGCATGTGACTGTACTGAATACTGTAGGCAATTGTAACACAATGGTAAATATTTGTATATCTAAACATACCTAAACATTGAAAAGGCACAGGAAAAATGTGATATATAAGATTAGAAAATGATACACCTATATAGGGCATGAATGGAGCTTACGTGACTGGAAGTTGCTCTGGGTAAGTCAGTGAGTAATGATTGAATGTGAAGGCCTAGAACATTATTATACGCTACTGTAGACTTTATGAGTACTGTACACTTAGCTACACTAAATTTAGAAAAAAATTGTCTTACTTTAATGATAAATTAACCTTAGATTACTGTAACATGTTTATAAACTTTTTAAAGTTTTTTAACTTTTTGGTTTTTTTGGTAATAATACTTAGCTTAAAACACTGATACGTTGTAAAGCTATACAAAAATATTTTCTTTCTTTATATCTTTATTCTATAATTTTTCTATTTAAACATTTTTTCATTTATTTTTTTAGTTTTTAAACTTTGTGTTAAAAACTAAACACAGGCTGGGTGCGGTGGTTCATACCTATAATCCTAGCACTTTGGGAGGCTGAAGGGGGTGGATCACCTGATGTTAGCAGTTCGAGACCAGCCTGGCCAACACAGTGAAATCCCATCTCTGCTAAAAATACAAAAATTTGCCAGGTGTGGTGGTGGGTGCCTGTAATCCCAGCTACCTGGGAGGCTGAGGCAGGAGAATCACTTCAACCTGGGAGGCAGAGGTTGCAGTGAGCTGAGATCTGCCACTGCACTCCAGCTGGGCAACAGAGCAAAACTCTGTCTCAAAAAAAAAAAAACCTAAGACACAAATGCACACATTAGCCTAAGCCTGCACGAGGCAGAATCATGAGTGTCATTGTCTTTTGTCTCCACATCTTGCTCCACTGGAAGATCTTCAGAGCCAATAACATGTATGGAACCGTCATCTCCTGTGATAATGATGCCTCCTTCTGGAACACCCCCTGAAGGACCTGCCTGAGGCTGTTTTACAGATGCCCCAGCCTCCTGAATAGCTAGGACTACAGGCATGTCCCACCATATTGGTCTAATTAAAATATTTTTTTTTTGTAGAGATGGGGTTTCACTATGTTGACCAGGTTGGTCTCAAACTCCTGGCCTTAAGTGACCCTCCTGCCTTGGTGTCCCAAAATGCTGGGTTCATAGTCATAAGCCACCATGCCTGGCCCAGTTGATATTTAAAAACACACACACACACACACACACACACACACACACACACACACATATATATATATGGAGAACATTTTTAAATAATGTTAAATAGTATAGTATTAATAAATACATAAACCAGTGACAAAGTCATTTATTGTCACTACCAAGTATTATGTACTATGCATACTATATGTGATATACTTTTATACAACTGGCATCACAATAGGTTTGTGTGCACCTGCATTGCGGCAAACATGTGAGTAATGCTTTGTGCTACAATATTATGACAGCTACAACATCACTAGGTGATAGGAATTTTTCATCTTCATTAGAGTCATATGGGACCACCATTGCATATACAGTCCATCATTGATGAAAACATCGCATATACAGCACATGGCTGTATATACAATTAATAGTATAGTATTAATAAATACATAAACCAGTAACGTTGTATATACAGCACATGGCTTTATATACAATTTTTATTTATCAGTTATATCTCAATAAAGCTGGGAAAACTTTAAAATAAATTTAAAAAACAGAGTTGAAGTAATAAATAAGAACTCAAAAATAAAGGTGTCAGCAGAGCCATGCTCCCTCTGAAGTCTCTAGGGAAGAATCCTTCCATGTGTCTTCCTAGTTTCTGGTGGCTTTTTTTTTTTTTAATGTACTTTAGGTTCTGGGGTACATGTGTAGATCATGCAGGCTTGTTGCATAGGTAAATACATGGCAAGGTGGTTTGCTGCCTCCATCCCCTCATCACCTGTATCTGGCATTTCTCCCCATGTTATCCCTACCCAGCCTCCCCACCCACTACTGTCCCTCCTCTAGCCACCCCGACAATAGACCCCAGTGTGTGATGCTCCCCTCCCTGTGTCCATATGTTCTCATTGTTCAACACCCACCTATGAGTGAAAACGTGGTGTTTGATTTTCTGTTCTTGTGTTAGTTTGCTAAGAATTATGGTTTCCAGATTCATCCATGTCCCTACAAAGGACAAAAACTCATCGTTTTTTATGGCTGCATAGTATTCCATGGTGTATATGTGCCACATTTTCTTTGTCCAGTCTATCATTGATGGGCATTTGGGTTGGTTCCAGGTCTTTACTATTGTAAACAGTGCCATAATGAACATATGTGTGCATGTGTCTTTATTAATAGAACAATTTATAATCCTTTGGGTATATACCTAGTAATGGGATTGCTGGGTCAAATGGAATGTCTATTTCTAGATCCTTGAGGAATCACCACACTGTCTTCCACAATGGTTGAACTAATTTACACTCTCTGGTGGCTTTTTGATCCTTATCATTCCAATCTCTGCTTCTATCATGCCATGCCTCTCTTCCCCATATGTGAATCTGTGTGTCCTCTTCTTATAAGGACACTAGTCATGAGATTTAGAGAAATGCTAATTTAATGTAACTAATTATACCTGCAGAGACCCTATTTCCAAATAAGGTCACATTTTAAGATTCCAGGTGAACATAAACCTCAAACTTAATGATATAAGACAATCAAGAGACGGCAACAGGTATATGACAGATATGTTAGAATTATTTGACAAAGATTTTAAAGCATTGCAAAAATGCTTCAATTAGGAAATTATAAAAACACTTAAAAATGAAAAAATAGGCTAGGCAAGGTGGCTCACGCCTGTAATCCCAGCACTTTGGGAGGCCAAGGCTGGTGGATCATGAGGTCAGGAGATTGAGACTATCCTGGCCAACATGGTGAAACCCTGTCTCTACTAAAAATACAAAAATCAGCTTGGCGTGGTGGCATACACCTCTATTCCCAGCTACTCAGGAGGCTGAGGCAGGAGAATCACTTGAACCCAGGGGGTGGAGGTTGCAGTGAGCCGAGACCCTGTCACTGCACTCCAGCCTGGGTGACAGAGCAAGACTCTGTCTCAAAAGAAAAAAAAAAAAAAGAAAAGAAAAAGAAAAATAGAAAATCTCAGCAAAGAAAAAGAATATATAGGAAGAATCAAATAAAATTTCCAGAATAGAAAGATACAATAATCAAAATAAAAAGCTCAGTGGATGAGCTGAACAGGAAAGTAGAAAGTACAGGAGGAAAGAATCAGTAAACGGAAGATAGAATAGAAATTACCAATCTAAGCAACAGAAAGAAAATACACTGAAAATAATGAATAGAGCCTTAGGCACCTGTGGGACTGTAACAAAAGGTCTAACATTCATATCATCAGAATGTCTTGGTAGGGAGAGGAGAGGAGAAAGGCGACAGGATTGAAAAAGGTACTCAGAAATAATGGCTAAAAAGTTCCCAAATTTGGAAAAGACACAAACCTATAGATTCAGAAAGGTGAGAAAATCCCAAGCATAATGCACTCCCCAAAAATACCCTCTGCAAAGCACATGACAGGCAAGTTTCTGAAAACTAAAGACAAAGAAAAAAGTCTTGAAAGCAGCAAAGAGAAATGACACCTTACCTTTAGGGAAAAAATAATTTGAATTACAGTGAATTTCTCATCAGAAACTACATAGCACAACATCTTTTAAGTGCTGAAAGAAAAAAAAATTATCAACTTAGAATTCTATAACTAGGGGAAATATCCTTCAGGCATGAAAGCAAAATCAAGACATTCTCAGATAAAAGAAAACTAAGAGAATTTATTACCTGTGGACTCACCAAAAAGAAGGCCCTTTTAAACATCAGAAGGAAGAAAGAGACTGGTAAGCAGAAATGTGGGTAAATATAATAGACTTTCTTTCTCCTCTCGAGTTTTCTAAATTATATTTCACCATAGAAGCAAAAATAATAACATTGTCTGATATGGTTCTAAATGCATGTACAGGAAATAACCAAAGATAATTTTTTAAAGAGGTGGCTAAAGAGATATAAAGGGAGATTTACAGTTCACTTAAACTGGTAAAACAACTGCATCAGTAGGCTGCGATAAGTTATGTAAATTTAATGTAATACTTAGAGCAACCACTAAAAAAGCTGTCCAAACAGATAGTCTCAAAAACGTTATAACTAAATAAAAACAGAATTCTAAAACAATGTTAAGTAACCAACAGGAAGGCATAATAAAGAAAACAGGAAATAAAGCAGAGAGAACACATAGGAAAAAAAAGAAAACCTAAGCACTAAAATATCAGTAATACATTAAATGTAAATGGTCAAAATAGACATTGACAGGCTGGATTAAAAAACATGATCCAACTATATGCTGTCTATCAAAAACTCACTTCAAATATAATTATACAGGCAGGTTGAAATGAAAAGGACGGAAAAAATATATGATGGGAACATTAATTAAAACAAATGAGAAATGGCTATATTAACACCAGACAACACAGACTTCAGAATAAAGAAAATTATCCAAGACAGAGAGGGATGTTATATTGCAATCATAAATATCTACGGGGCAAACAACAGATATGTAAAATATGTGAAGCAAAAATTGATTTAAATGAAAGGATAGGCCAGGCGTGGTGGCTCACACCTGTAATCTCAGCACTTTGGGAGGCTGAGGCAAGTGGGTCACTTGAGGTCAGGAGTTTGAGTCCAGACTGGTGAACATGGTGAAACTCCATCTCTACTAAAAACACAAAAATTAGCCAGGCATGGTGGTGCGTGCCTGTAATTCCGGCTACTTGGAAGGCTGAGGCAGGGGAATGGCTTAAACCTGGGAGGCAGAGGTTGCAGTGAGCAGAGATCCCACCACTGCATGCCAGTCTGGGTGACAGAACAAGATTCTGTCTCAAAAAAATAAGAAGAAGAAGAATAAATGAAAGGATAAATAGACATATATGTGATTATATTTAGTGACTTTAAACTCCTGTCTCAACAATTGATAGAACAATTAGGTAGAAAATCAGCAAGGATACAGAAGAACCTAACAACCCCATCAATCCATAAAATCAAATTAGTATTTATAGGACAATGGTAGAATACATTATTTAAGTGTCCTTAGAACATGTGCCAATATGAACCATATCCCAGGCCATGAAATGAACAACAGTTTAAAAGAATTGAAATCATACACAGTTCTTGAACTACAATGGGATCAAACTAAAAACCAGTAAACAAAGAAAATAAAAAAATCTCCAAGCATTCAGAAACTCAAGACTTCAGTTCTAAATAATTGAAGGATCAAAAAGAAAATCTCAAAAGAAATGGATGCATTGAACTCAATGAAGATAAAACTACAACATAGCAAAATTGTGGGATGAAGCTAAAGCAGTGCTGGCAGGGACATTTATAGCACTAAATGTACACATTAGACAAAGGGAGAAGAACAAAATCAGTGCTCTAAGGTTTCACCTCAAACATGTAGAAAAGGAAGAGCAAAGCAAACTCAAAAAGAAAGGAAATAATGAAAATAAAAGACAAATCAACGAAACTGAAAACAGAAAAATAAGAGAGAAAATCAATGATACGAAGAGCTGGTTCTTCGAAAAGATCAATACATTTAACAAACTTCTAATAATACTGACAAAGAAAAAGGAAAGAAGACACAAATGAGCAATATCAGGAATGAAAGAAGATATCACTACAGACCCTGCAGACACTGAAAGATAATAAGGGAACACTATAAAAAATCTTAAACATGTACAGTTGACAGTGCAGATAAAATGGACCAATTCTTCAAAAATAATACAAAATAATTATTTTGACTCAATACAAAATAAATAATTGAATAGCCCTATCATCTTTAAGAAAATTGAATTTGTAATTTAATAATCCCCCCCCTCCCGCCACCAAAGAAGTCTCCTGGCTTAAATGATTTCACTGGAAAATTCTATTAAACATTTAAGCAATTAATACCAATTTTACAGTCTCTTACAGAAAATGAAAGAGGAGAAATCACTTCCCAATTCATTTTATGAAGCTAGTATTATCCTTATACCAATGCAGACAAAGGCAGTATTAAAGAAAAAAACTTCAGATCAAGAGTCTCATAGATATAGGGTGCAAAAATCTTTAACAAAACATTACAAATAGAATTCAGCAAATATACAAAGAAGTATATACCATGACTAAGTGGGGTTTACTCCAAGGATGCAAGGGTTTCAGTATTCGAAAACCCATCGGTATAATCCATCATATTAACAGGGACAGAACCCAGAAACAGACCCACACAAATATGTCAGTTGATTTTGACAATGGTGCAAACGTGATTCAATGGAGAGAGGATAGCTTTTCCACAAATAGTGCTAAGGAACTGGACATTTATCAACAAAAAAATTGAACCTCAACCTTACACAATAATAAACTCACAGTGCATCACAGACTCAAATATAAAACAAAGTTATACATCACAGACTCAAATATAAAACAAAGTTATACATCTCACAAGAAAATAAATACGAGTATCTCTCTGGAATCTAGGGCCAGGTAAACAACTCTTAGACTTGACAACAAAAGCACAATTCATAGAAGGAAAAGTTGGTGAACTGGACTTCATCACAATTAAAAACTTTTGCTCTGTGAGAGATACAGGATGAAAAGAATGAAAAGACAAGCTGCAGACTGCAAGAAAATATTTGCAAACCACGTCTACAACAAAGGCAAATAAGCCAATCAGAAAATAGACAAAAGGCGTGAAGAGGCATTTCACCAACCGGGACACATAGATGGCAAATAACCACATGAAAACAAGTTCAGCATCATTTGCCATTAGGAAAATGCAAATTATAAAATCACAAGATAACTCTTTACACCTGTTAGAATAGCTCAAAAAATAACGACAATACCAAGTGCTGGGGTGGATGTAGACACATTGGATCACTTGTACATTGCTGGTGAGAATATAACCCCAAATGGTGCAGTCACTCTAGAAAAGTTTGCAGTTGCTTAAAAAAGTAAATATGCAACTACTTTATGACCCAGATGTTACATTCTTGAGCATTCATCCTGGAGAGATGAAGATTTATGTTCAGACAAAAACTTGCACACACGTTTATAATAGTGACTTTATTTGCAGTAGCCCTAAACTGCAAACAACCTGGATATCCTTCAACAGGTGAGTGATTAAACAAACTGTGGTACATCCATACCGTGGAATACTATTCGCAACAAAAAGGACAAACTATTGACATAGGCAACATCCTGGATGAGTGTCCACAGAACTATGCTGAATTTAAAAACCCAATCCCAAAGGGTTGCTTAAATACAATAAGATTCTATTTTTAAAACATATTTTAAAATGACAAAGCAGCTAGGCACGGTGGCTCATGCCTGTAATCCCAGCACTTTGGGAGACTGAGGTGGGCAGATCACAAGGTCAGGAGTTCAAGACCAGCCTGACCAACATGGTGAAATCACCTCTCTACTAAAAATACAAAAGTTAGCCAGGCGGGGTGGCATGAACCTGTAATCCCAGATACTCAGGAGGCTGAGGCAGGAGTATCACTTCAACCCGTGAAGCAGAGGTTGTGGTGAGCAGAGATTGTGCCACTTGAGCCTGGGCAACAGAGCGAGACTCTGTCTCAAGAAAAAAAAAATGACAAAACCATAGAAATGAGAACTGATTCGTGGCAGTAGGGACAGGGAGGGGGCTGAGGTTGGAATGGTGTGGCTATGAAAAAGTCAACATGAAGAATTTTTGTGGTGATGGAAACATTCTGTGTCATGATTATGTCAATGTTAATCTCCTGGTTGGTACTTATAGCATGCTGTTGTTTCATAAGATATTACCATTGAGAGAACCAAGTAAAGAGTACATGGGATCTGTCTATTTCTTACAACTGCATGTGAATCTGTAATTGTCTCAAAATTAAAAGTTTAACTTTTGAAAGAGGGGTTAGGTGCTAAATAGATCATCCTGACAGATACTGAATCGCCAGGAGGGTGGCAAAGCTTGGGGTGGAGCAGCAGCACTTCTGCTGCCCTCTCTCACCCTCTGCAAGCCACCACTGCTTTCCAAAGTGGATGGGCCACCGAGTGCATGGCTGGAGTTCTCTTAAAGACCTGCAGTCACCTTGACACTCTGACCCAAAGAGATATGCTCCCGCTGCCCAGACCTTTTGTGTTCTCTGTATTATCTGGATGTCCCTAAAGCCCCAGTGGTCTAGGTTTGGGACGAAGGGGATGATAGCTAGAGATTTCAAGACTGAGGACAAATGGCCAAGGTCACATGCTTCAAGGGTAGGTACCAGCACATCATCCCTCAAAGGACAGACTGAACAATTGCTTCTTCGTGGTCATCAGTGTGCAGAGAAGCCCAGTTCTCTCATGCTCCAAAAGAGCTCAATCAATGGTGCAGAGTGCCCTTCTCTCTTCTGCCATGAAAATATGGTATGCCTTCCACACGATGGAGTGTTTACCTATAGAGACTGTCAGTCCACACTGATGGGGAATTAAAATTGTAACTTGCAATGTTTAAACTGCAAGGCAACTTAATTGGAAGACACTGAGATATTGTTATCTGAAAGACTGAGATGTTGTTATCTGAAAAGTCTAGGTCATTCCTGTTGCCCAGTGGGGTGGGTCAGGTGCTTATGAGGTCACTTACAAGGGGATAAAGATGCTACCTTTACTCACACACCCTTGCTCCCCTATGCCACTTCTAACTACATCTGCTATCATCAATGTCTTCTTTTTTTTAATCTCACTACCTTCCTTGTGACATTCCCATCATCAGGAAAGAAAGCACTCTACTGGCAGAGTTCTTCCACTGTCTCACTTACATATGCGTGAACAGGTCTGAGCCTCATTTTTTTATTTGTAAAATGAGAGACTAGTGTTTGAAAAATCTCTAACACTTTTTCTAGATCCTATAATTTATGGTTCTATGGAATGTCCTGATCTTCTTGCACTTCCTTGACAAGTTGTCACTGTGGCAAGTTAAAATAAGAGCATATTATCCAGAATTCATCTTAGAGGGGGCAAAAAAAACCTTTATTTAATAAATGTCATTAATGACATCCATGAGTCATTTGGTTGAAGAAAGTAGGACCCAATCCACAGTCTAAAGCAAGAAAGCAGAATACAAAATATGATGAATTTCTGTGTTTAAGCAAATGATGAGATTAGATTTCTTTTCCTTTCTGTTTTTCTTTCTTTCTTTCTTTCTTTTTTTTTTTTTTTTTTTTTTTGCTGCCCTCTCCTGCAAAAAGAGAAGACGAAGAGAGGCAGCAAAGGTAGGAGGAGTGAGCACCCAAACAATTTTTCAAAGCAGTTATGACTAATGTGCGATTTTTTTTGACATGGAGTCTCACTCTGTTGCCAGGCTATAGTGCAGTGGCACAATCTCAGCTCACTGCAACCTCCGCCTCATGGGTTCAGCAATTCTCGTGCCTCAGCCTCCCGAGTAGCTGGGATTACAGGCACGTGCCACCACGCCGGCTAAGTTTTTTGTATTTTTAGTAGAGATGGGGTTTCACCATGTTGGCCAGGATAGTCTCGATCTCCTGACCTTGTGATCCACCCACTTTGGCTTCCCAAAGTGCTGGGATTACAGGTGTGAGCCATGGCACCCGGCCACCTAATGTGCAATTTTAAGATGTGTATATTACTAGGCTATACTTTTATCTCCCCAGCACCTACAATAATCACTGCATCTCAGAAAGCCTTTGTGCAAGTGGTTTTTGGTGGAAACTAAGAAAAGAGGCGGGGGTTTCAGTAAAGGGAATAAATGAATGGGGAAACATGTAGGACGGAGCCTGGTGAGGAAGGCACTGGATTTTCCAGAGGGCCTGGAGCTGGGATTCAGGCCAGTCTTACCTAGGTCTTTAATGGCAGGGACAGCCCAGCCCACATCTGGTTTATATATCCTTTTCCCCTTTACCATCGTCTCTATGAAACCTTTGTCGAGCCTTTCCAAATGGCGATCCACCCACAGCACCACATTTTAATAAATTTTCATTAGACATTGACCCTATTCTGCCCTGATTTATAGTTATCTGTACATCTGCCTTACACAGAATACTAGATTGTGCACTCTTTAGGGACTCTGGCCTTACAGTGCCAATGATAGTAAGTGCTCAGTGGTAATTTATTGAATGGAATTTGCTTCTCAGCCATCCTCCTCTATTCTCCTAGAGGCTTTTAGTTGGGATAAGTCACATTGTTGATACATAGCAAATAATAACAATGACAATGAATGTGAACACCAGGGATATTTCATATTTGTAAAAAAAAATATCTGGAGTGCTTGCAAGTAGGAAATCATATATACGTGATTGGGGTGGGATGGGGAAGTCAGGCTTAACCACTGGTTCTTTTACCACTTTCTCAATGGATGAAGATCCACATGGAATATACTTTCATCCCCCATATAAAATTAATTGTACAGCTGTTCCAGAGAAAACTGTATGAACAAACTTTAACCTCATGACTTCCATTATTTTATAATAAAAGGCTTAAAGCATAATGTGAGCTTTTTTTAGATGTGAAGTTCCATGTGAGTAGTGTGTTGTTAATTTCATATTAATGCAGGGTGCCAGCAGAACTCAGCACAGAATCTAAAGAAGGAAATCACGTTCCTGCAGCTCTGATAGCGGGTGAGCAGGCTTTGGCTAATTTTTTACTTTCTCCTAGGTGAAATAAATATCCTTCTCACAATGATGCAGTTCAGACCTTTGTAGCACAGACAAGTTATCCTTGCTAACAATCATGAAACAAAAGACAGACAATTCTTTGCTAAAACATAGCTCTGTTACCAGCAAATACGAAGTCTCTACTGAGCATTATTTGATATTTGTACTCCATTACCTACTTCTCTGAGAATGAGACCTCGCAAAGTTGACATGTTTTTCCTATGTGTATGCATGGGGTATAGCTTCCTACCTTACCTTATGCATATTCCTCGGAGTTAGCTACTATGAGATATTATTTTTGTATACCTCGTTGAAAATTCAACAACACTCTATCATCTGCCTATAATGAGCTTCCTTGCAGAAAAGTGAAAATCGAATCACAACCTTTTCCTCAAACATGCTTCAGGTATTGCCCTATTTCTTCGGAAAGCTTCATGAAATCTATACTCCAGATATTAAATTAGAATTATTTTCTTCCTGACCACAGAGTTTTATCTGAATTGAAGCCTTCTCCAGAGTTGGTGTGATGCTTTCTGAGTCCTGCTCTTGCACAATCACTACGGTCTCTGATGACACATATTTTTCTTCCATTTCTGTCTTATCACATTCCTTTTACTACCACTTAATGTGGTTCTTTAAATAGGTTATGTGTAGGACTAAGAGGGAGGAGAGGAGTAGAGAGGTGTAGTCACAGAGCAGGCCACACTACCTGGCCACCAGAAGGAGCTCCAGCAGGCTATGTGCGAACCTCCAGCCCTGTCACCTTTTCTCAAACTTTTGAAAGACTTCAGGACAGAAGGAAAACGGAAGCTGAGCAATTTTCAGAAGCAGGTGGGTGGTCCCTTTAGCAGGGAGAGAATGGGTGCCCAGTGTGACATGCTCCAGTATTCTGTGACTTGTCTGGGGGTCCAAAGCATCCTCCCTTCCTTCCCCTTTTTTCTCTTCTCTTTGTATTCACTATTCTTGTGGCTAATCCAGTAAAAGCTAAAATAGCTGTTCTAAATAGAAGCATTTAGAAGACTTCATTGGGGGAAGGAGGAAGATGTGGCATCACCATGAGCTGCATAAAGAGGCTTCCCCTCTGTTGCTTTTACATATTCCTTGAGGGCTGCCTAGCTCTTTTCTTGACAGCATCATATGCATCCAGGTGTTTAATAAGTTAATGAGGCTGGGCACGGTGGTTCATGCCTGTAATCCCAGCACTCTGGGAGGCCGAGGCGGGTGGATCACAAGGCCAGGAGTTCAAGACCAGGCTGGCTAAGATGGTGAAACCTCGTCTCTACTAAAAATACAAAATTAGCTGGGCGTGGTGGCAGGTGCCTGTAGTCCCAGCTACTCAGGAGGCTGAGGCAGGAGAATCACTTGAACCCGGGTGGTAGAGATTGCAGTGAGCCGAGATGGCACCACTGCACTCTGGCCTGGCCGATAGAGTGAGACTCTGTCTCCAAAAAAAAAAAAAAAAAAGTTTCTGAATATTAGTTAACAATGAAAGATGACTTCACAAAGCCTGCAACATTTTACTCAGCCTGTAAAATGAAAACAGAAGCCACTTTGCACTTTTTTGGGAAAAAGTATGGATGCTTTCACTCAACCACATTTGCCTTCTCTATCCCATCATGAACGCTCTCTGCATTACCCTGTCCCAGTTATTCTGATGGCTTTCCAGCTTAGGAGACCGACAGACACACAGTCTCCTCACTGTCTTTTATGGTGGATTCTCTCTCTTTAATAAGCTACTTGGTTTCTCAGTACCTGGTTCTAATCCTACATCCTTTCTCAGCCCAGGGCTTGGTCCTCCTTTCATATGTTGTCCTACCAAAGGAGCTGGGGTTTTTTCTTTCTTTTTTTTTTTTTTGCCTAGTGGCCCTCAAGTCTTGAGCACAGCAACCTTCATTCAGTTTTTAAAATTAAAACACGCTACCAGAGTGAGGCATGTGTGAGTGATCCTGCTGATACAAAATTGTTGGCTCTATTGTAGCCTCTATTTTTACATCTGTTAGCCAGAAAGCCACAAGGAGCTGGATGAAGAAAGGGATGATGGTTTGCCAAAGATGATGTAAGGACCCAGACTGGCTCATATCGTGCGTACGGCCAGCAACTGTTGAGTGCTGAACGCGTGCTCTAATTCTACCATCTTTCTTGCCTTCCTTCTCATTTCCCCCATACAGCTTGTCCACCCAAGTTGGGGAAAGTCAGGAGCCAACAACACTGAGCCTGTACTGCATGGAGCAGATTCCATGCACTTCAGAATAGGTAAAATATGTGCTCATCTTTCCCTTTTTAAAACCCTTATAGCACATTTTTGCCAACATTTACCAACTGTGAATTTGTGTGAAGAATCATGCACAGCATTTCAAGGTGATAATCCCATATGTAACATTTTGCTTGGTCTCTTTCAGGAAAGTTTTCCTAGCCTTCAATGGATTGTACTCCACAAACCGAGGTCTGAAGAAGAGAAGGCTGAGTGTAACTGAGAGTGGTGGGTTTCACAGAAAATCACAGGAAAAATATCTTTACAACCTCAAAAAATCCAAATAAACAAGAGAAGCACTCTGAATAGCAGGTCAGATAGTCTATGTAGGTAATTTTTAATGGAGCTTCAGATAAATACTGAATGTTCCATTTTAGATTCAAATACAGGAGTTCAAGTACAATTTTCGCTTCCTTCATGTTGATAATGGCCCAAGCTGATTCAATACAAACAAATTAACATGTTGTAAATCTCCTGAAGGAAAAGTTGATGAATCAGTTCCTGCGCTTTTCACTTTAGGGAGAGTTTTATCAGATGATAAATACTGAAACCGTATCTATTCTGAACTCAGAATCACTGCAAGGCAAAGAAGTCATTTTTAAGCTAGTTTACATGCTGGCTTCCTTTTTTAGTGGGCAGTCCTTGAAGTAGGGGAAAAAAGGATGATCTAGAGGCTTTACTGAAAGTGGTCATGGTAAAGTAATTCCCAACACTTCTGCCTGGCTTCCTTCTTGCCCCTCCCTTCCCCACACCCTACAGACATCCATATTGGTTTTAAAAGCCAGGTAACTCAGAGAAAAAATTAGCTGGGTGGAAGGGAGGCTTAGCCAATACTCCACGTGGCAGCCAAGGTACAGGCCTCAGGAGGCCACTGATCTGTCATTCAGCTCCGAGAATTCCTGCTCCTCCCCGCTTTGCCCTGGAAAGAGCGCTCTTGGGCTGCGGCTGAGAGCTCAGCCTGAAACCTCGCGTTCAGGTTCATTACTACTTCAGCAGTTTGCAGCAGGGAGACAGGGCAGAATCCTGCTCTGATTGGCTGCCTTCCTCTGACTTAACAGCGGCCCAGCAAATCACTAGCCTGTACTCCAAGAGCATAAAGATGAATTGTAACAGCCAAGGCCCTGGGGGAGAAAAAAAGAGCAACCACCACCAAAACAAAACGGTGCATGCAGCTTCTGGAGGGACCCCGAGAGCCCGCTCTCTTCTGCAGGAAGCCGTTCTGGGCAGGCCCATTTGCACCCCAACTCCCTGGCACTCCGCTGAGTTCATACCATTTTCAAAGTAGGTCATTCAAAGTCATCTCAGCAGAGGAGGGAGAAGCTGTCAGCAACTGTCATCAGAGCCTGCGAGGAGGCCCAGACCTTTCACTGAAGGGTGGGGAACAGAAGGCTGGGGCAGGAGGCGGCTACTGCGAGATGCGAGATGCTGGCTCGCCTTTCTCAAACAGCGACCGACCGACAGATCACTGTCGGTCTGCTTAAGCAGATCACTCCCTTTACCGTTCACAGTCGGTCAGGGACTAACTGTTCCAGGCAAACCTCTGGCAGGACTTCAGTGATAACCTGAATGAAAATTCACTCTAAGGAGAATGATGTCATCTTTATTCAGCTCTTTGTTCTACGTGTTCAGAAAACTCATTGTTATTTATGAGGTAGTTGGAGTTGTTTCTAAGAAGCCATGCTGCTACCCGCCCCCATCCCCCCCAACCCCAAGGAGAATGCAAGTAAAAATACGCGGATGTATGCAAAATTTTGCTAACTAATGTACTGAGGAAAATACATACAAAACAAATGCACGTATCATTAGAAATATATACCTCATACATGTTCTTAAACACATAAAACTCACACAGTGTTATTCACTCTTACACTGATAAAAAGGGAGACTCTACTTTCTTGATCTATAACATGCACAGACACATGTCAAATGAGTGCTTGCAAAGTTCATATTGTCTTTAAACATAATCTACCTTCTTAAGTATCATTAAGAAGTTACCTTTGCTGTGCTATTTCGTCCATCCTGTAATACTCTCCCTTTCCTCTTCTGGCAAAACCTACCCACCTCGCAAGACTCCTTTTAAATTCTTCCTCTTTAGGAAACATTCTCTGGCTCCTGATTCTCAGTGATTATTTCTCTCCAGCTAGAACCCCTACAGCAATAAAATTAGCTGATACCACACACCTAGGAATAGCTTTCGTACCATGTGGTTGCTCTCTGTTTATTGCACCGTAACTCCTGGAAAGCAGGGGCAGCGTCTCATACTTCAGTTGTACATCCCACGTATTTAGCACCAACCTATTGCTTTAAGGACAACGGAGACATGAAGGGGAGGAGGAAGGAAGAAAACTAATATTTATCGAATGCCTAGTAGATACTAGCTACCGCACCAAGATTTCTACGGATTCCTTTTTTCATGTAAAACTCATAATGGCCCTAGTGTGGAAGATTTGCTTTCCACCATTTTAAAGATAAGGAAACAGAGGCTTAGAACAGTTACATAACTTACCCCAAACCAAACAGCCAACAAGCAGAGGAACCAAGATTCAAACACGGCGGTCTGCCTCCCAGCTTTTTCTACTATCCTCTGATCCTCAAGCTTGGCTAATCAGCTTTAAAAACAATCAGCTTCAGACACCTAGCACCCACTTCTGAGAATTTTTCTTCTGATTTCTAAGCCCAGGAGAGCAGGAAGTATGTATTACATTAACAGCAATGTTCTCAGCAATGCCTTGCATATAGTAGCAGTCAGTGAATATTTGTTAAATGGATAAGTGCATTCCATCTATCTAGAGTAGTAGTTCTCAGGCCTGACCATATGTTAAAATCACCTGGACAGCTGATTAAGCGATGACTCTCTCTTGGCCCTACCCCCAGAGAGATCCTGATGCAGCTGATGTGGGGTGGGGCTGCCTGGCCGGCATCCTAGTTTTCAAAAACTCCCCAGGCAATTCAGATATGCAGCCCAGGCTGAAAACCATTGGTCCGGAGTGAGGTCATGGCATCTGCAGATTTTTAAAAGCTCCACAGGTAATTTTGATCTGCAGCCAAGGCTGAGAACTACCGCCTACACATCATGCTGCCTCTCTCTGGATTTTATAAATGGGAAAGCTTTACCTTCTAAAAATAATTCTGTCAACAAGTATGGGAGTGCTCACCCATGCACAGCAGTGTACCCGGTTGGGGGATACATTATAGAAGAAACAATGGGGCCTGCTGTCACCTGATCTCTAATCTGTAAGCGGTTCAGTGTTAACTTGTTCTTTGATTTCTGTCTTTCATGGGCTAGTTGGAGAATGATTTATGAAACTGGCAGACCAGGAGCCTTGTTTTGCGGCCAGGAGAAGGAGAATGAGTATCTTGTCTACTGAGTTAAGGGGTGCCTTTTAACCTTTATGAGCTTGAAAAATAAAACTATGCTAATGTGCATATTTTCACTTATGAATATATGAGAAAGACTGGGGAATTAAAAATATTAAAATACACAGCTTTCTCCAAGTTGCGAGAGAAGGATGGGCAAGAAGAGGAAGAAAAAAGATGATGCCTGTATATAAACTCCATAGACGTTTCACGACACCTCTCACGATATGGAAATCAGGGAAAATTACATACTGTGGGTTTATGTGTTGTTAGCTTTTAACATTTCCTAAAGTGATCATTTGAGTTCAGGAGTTTGAGGCCAGCCCGGCCAACATGGTGAAATCCTGTCTCTACTAAAAGTACAAAAAATAACTGGGTGTGGTGGTGGGTGCCTGTAGTCCCACCTACTCAGGAGGCTGAGGCAGGAGAATCACTTGAACTTAGGAGGCAGAGTTTGCATGAGCCAAGATTGTGCCACTGCATTCCAGCCTGGGCAACAGAGCGAGACTCCATCTCAAATAAATAAATAAAATAATAATGTAAGTACCAACTTGAAAGGATTCCTAGAGGTAGGTTGGCTCAGTGCTTTCATTTTATAGATTAGGAAACTAAGATTTAGAGAGGTTAATGGTCTTGACCAAAGCGAATGGAGGACAGAAATAGAACAGAGATGTCATTTCAAGCAAGAACATTTTTCATTAAATAAGAGCTTTAAAAACAAAAGCTATGATTAAGAGTTCCACTAATTTAAACTACCCTTTTTCCCAGTTAGCCAGAATTAAGGAGTTCTAGCTATGGCTGATTTTTTTTATTGTTGTTGTTAACTTCTGCAATGTTTATTAGAATATACAAACCCACAAATGTTAAGGTGAAAATGGATCTTATTATCTTTTCTCACCACCTATCATCAAAAAATTCTGGTAATACATTAAGGTGAAGGAAAGTGCCCCCTGAACTTGGAAACATCAGCCCGACAACATAAGAATCCATAAAAAAAAAACTGATGAGGCCAACTGTAAGAGTCACCCAAGAAAGAAAATCTGGAAAGCCATCAAGACCATTTGAAGCAACTTGGCTATAATTTCATGGACATGTGACTAGAATGTGATTTTACTAATCTGATTAATTGTATTGTACTCTAGGAGATGGCTTGTTAAGAGTCTTTAAAAGAGGAAATTACAGGGGGAGAATTTGTGTTTATCTAGTATTATCCAAGGGCTACGACACTAGATCTGGGTTCATGAGCCTTATGATCACTAGAGAGGTGTACTCTATGATAAGGCAAGGGTAGTTCATTCACAGGGCAGTGATTGTGCAGTGGCACTATCACAGCTCAGTCCTGGGCTCAAGCAATTCTCCTGCCTCAGCCTTCTGAGTAGCTAGAACTATAGGGGTGTGCTATCATACTCAGCAATTTTTTTTTTTTTTTGAGACAATGTCTTGCTCTGTCACCCAGGCTGGAGTGCAGTGATGTGATCGTAGCTCACTCCAACCTTAAACTCCTGGGCTCAAGTGATCCTCCCACCTCAGGATCCTTAGTAGCTGGGACTACAGGTATATACCACACACCTGACTACTTTTTTTTTTAAGATGGGGTCTTGCCATGTTGCCCAGGATGGCCAACTATTTTTAAATTTTTGTAGAGATGGGGGTCTCACTATGTTCCCAGGCTGGTTTCAAACTCCTGACTTTAAGTGATCCTCCTGCTTCAGCTTCCCAAAGTGTTGGGATTATAGGCATGAGTCATGAAGCCCTACCATTCATGGGACTAGTCTGTGGCCTAGATAAAAGATCTCTAAAGGCAGTCCAGCCACCCCTTTTTGTTCTGATTCTGTGTACCCCAAAACAACCTCTGGTTCCACATTGACTTTTCTGATATTGGAAAAGGGATGGTCTAGATGACATGCTTTAATTTTTCAGCCACGAGAAAGAAATAGCTTCTATTACAAACTTTTAACTTGACATTACAGTTTATGTATCAGTGTCTTATTAGGTTGACTAATGTGAGCCAGACCTCCTGAATCTGGGTGCACTGAAAAAACAAATGTCTAAATCTGCAAAGTTGAAAACCACACTTTGGAATGTTCTGGTTACCATAGGATTGGGTACTTGGTGGTGTTTTGTGTCTCCTTTCTTTAACTTCAACCTGGATTAGTGTATTAGTTTAATGATTCCTTTTAACTTAAAATATAAATCATATTTTATTTATTTATTTATTTATTTATTTATATTTTGAGACAGAGTCTCACTCTGTCACCTAGGCTGGAGTGCAATGGTGCCATCACGGCTCATTGCAGCCTTTGCCTCCCATGTCCAAGTGATTCTTGTGCCTTCATCTCCTGAGTAGCTGGGATTACAGATGTGTACCACCACCCCCGGCTAATTTTTGTATTTTTAGTAGAGACAAAGTTTCACCATGTTGGCCAGCCTGGTCTTGAACTCCTGACTTCAAGTGATCTGCCCACCTTGGCTTCCCAAAGTGCTGGGATTACAAGTGTAAGCCACCATGCCCAGGGTTAAACTATATTTTAAACTGTTTTTAAATGATTCCCTTTAACTTGAAATATCGTTTAAACTTAGCTATATTTCAAGTTAAAGGGAATAATTAAAAATGGATAGGCCAGGCATGGTGGTTCATGCCTGTAATCCCAGCTCTTTGGGAAGCTGAGGCAGGTGGATCATGAGGTCAGGAGTTTGAGACCCGCCTGGCCAATAAGTGAAACCCTGTCTCTACTAAAAATCCAAAAAATTAGACTGCTGTGGTGGTGGGTGCCTGTAATCCCAGCTACTTGGGAGGCTGAGGCAGGAGAATCGCTTGAACCTGGGAGGCGGAGGTTGAAATGAGCCAAGATGACACCATTGCACTCCAGCCTAGGTGACAGCACGAGACTCTGCTCAAAAAAAAAAATTATGATAAAGGGAATTTGTTCCCAAAACTAACTTGTATTTTAATTAGAAATGTATGTATTCTGCTACTCTCTCTTTCTTCTTCTATGAGACCCAAATTAGAAGTTGCTTCTCAGAGTACTGGAAATGCACTGCAAGAGTCCCAAGCAAATTGCTCTCTCTAACCACTAAGAATGGAGAGCAGGAGGACTGAGCTCTTTGAGCTAGTCTCTTAGGGTCTGCATCCCTGCTTCCCAGTGTTCTTACACAAATAGAGTTTGCAATGTGTTGTACTAGGAAAACGTTGAGAAGCAATGGTCACCAATTTTAACTGGCAAGAGAAGGGGAAGCACCACATCTCACAATTAGCCCTCTGGCCACAGCAATCCCCAAAAGGGCAGGGCAGATGGCAACATCATGAATTCAACCTCACAGGGTGCTCACGCCTGTAGTCCTAGCACTTTGCGGGGCCCAGGTGGGCAGATCATGAGGTCAGGAGTTTGAGACCAGCCTGGTCAACATGGTGAAACCCCATCTCTACCAAAAATACAAATTTAGCTGAATGTGATGGTGCATGCCTGTAATCCCAGCTACTCAGGAGGCTGAGGCAGGAGAATCACTTGAACCTGGGAGGTGGAGGTAGGTTGCAGTGAGCTGAGATCACACCACTGCGCTCCAAACTGGGCAAGAGAGCAAGACTCTTGGAAAAAATAAATATAAAAAATAAACCTCTACTCCCAGGGAAGGGAAACCTGTAGGTGCCAAATACCATTTTTCCCACCAAGAAACACAAATCTCGGAGTCCCTCAACTTTGCAAAAGAGCCTGTGGTGTGTCACATGCCAAGACTGAGAAGGCTTATTTCTGGGCACACATGCTAAAGATCACAGACAAAATCACTTCTGCGTGTGCTTCTGTGGTGTTATCCTGTTTTTTAGTATGTTTTCCAAAAATAGAGCAAATGAATGAATGAATGAGTAAATAAATAAATAAATGGAAACCGCCTGGGTATTGAAATATGCTATGTAAATTCCACAATGTTTTTATTTGACAGAATACTGTCTGTGGCTGATGCATCCAGGTTTGTTCCAACAACTAAACTGGACAGGGGGAAAAAAAGCCATCTTTTGAACAAAAATTAGACTACGACCAACCAAATTCTCCCTTGAAAAGGGTTCACTTTTAAATTTTTTAAGGTCTCCATAAATAGAGCTTTATGAGGAGAATTTCCAGAAGGCTTTAGTGAAATTACAAGTACAAATTAGAACCACATAACCTAACACTGGATAATCATATACTAGGAAAAGAATGACTGTGCTTTAGGGAATTTTATCTTATCATTTCTCTTATCATACTAAGTGCTGTAATTATTTTTATTTTAGATATAATTTACCAAATGTATAGTATACTAAATTTTATGAGTAGCATATAATTACAACAATGATTCTTTTTTAAAAAATAATATCAGGGCTAGTGCTTTCTGCTACCTTTACTATTTTAGCCTAGGGTAGAAACATTCCATTCACACACAGATAATCTTATCTCCAAATAATCAAAATGGTTTACTCTATGTAAGATATATATATATAGAGAGAGAGAATGAGCACAAAAGCGTGAGCAAGAGAAAGAGAGAAAACAGCTGGAAAAGGGGCTCCCTTGAAAGAAGATTACAAAGTCTCAGTAAGTATTTCTACCACCTTTCTAGGCACACAGATACAGAACTGTAGTAAACTCAAGGAAAAAGCAAAAGCACTGAAGCTGTGGAAAGAATGATGCAATTGGCGCCGTGGAAAGACCCCTTGTAGCTAGAATCCAATTACGTCAGTTTCAAATGCAAGATCTCCATTTATTGGACCTACAACTTTAGAGTTTCATTAAATGAAACTCAGTTCTCTGAGCACCATTTTTTTTTTGGTCTTGAGCAAAACAGTATTAAGTATGAAGTACTTAGTATTAATATTAAGACATTAATACAAAACAGTCTTGAGATGTAATTCCCTCCTATGTCACAAAGTAATTGTGACACTCGAATGCATGAATGCTATAAAGTTGTTTTGTCTATCATGACAGGAAGGCATTATTCAACTTAAAAAGCAAACAAACGAGCAAGGAACTGCAGTTTATCGAGCATCTACAAGTGCCAGGCATTGTATCAGATTCTTTGCATGCTTTTCTGCTCTTCACAACTCCCACATCAACCTCCCAAAGTGCTGGGATTACAGGGAGAATCCCAGCCAAAATTCACCTGGCTAAAATGATCATTTCCTCAGTTGATGGTAAACTACTTAAAAATAGTTTTTAAGTAGTTACCTCAATGAGGTAAGTATTGCTATATACATGTACTGATGTGTACATGTAAGGATAGAGCTTGGTAAGTATTGATATACTCATGTATTGATATATACAAGTAAGGAGAGAGCATCCACTCATATTTTCCACGTCTTTCTTTGCCTTCCTAACACCTAGTAATCCCAGTCCTCAAATCTTGGCTTTGGGGCTTCTGAGATTGGTTGGCAGAAAGAAAAATCAGGCACCTTCGCACCTGTCTCTGTCTCCTCTATCTCTGTAGCACTGAGTGGGTAGAAGGTTGGCGCAGACATGGGGTGAAAAAGTTGAGCTAATCTTTAACTTTTTTCTGTCACTCTTCTCAGATGTGCCAGACAATGAAAATAGACTGTGACCTTTTCGTTAAAACAGAGTGAAACCTGAAATGATGACACAGTTCTCCAAGGTAGTAACCTGTGGTGTTGTAAGCACTTTGAGTGCCCTTGAATTCTGTATTATCTCACCTGGCCCTTCTCTGCAGGTTTTTCTCTTTCCCATGGTTTGCCCTTTCTTACCGAAGAGCCTGCTCCTCACCTATTCATGCGGTGTTTGTTTTTAGCCTGTATTCTGAAATATCCACGTTCTAGCAGCCAACTCAGAATATGGCATCTAATTTGTTCTTGGTGTTCTCCTGTCCATACCGATTGGATCAAAGGGAGATCCATCCGGAACCCACTTAATGTCCTTCCAGATGGTAAGCTTGCTTCCAGATGGCATGTTTAATAGGAAAAAGAAATCACTAAACACAAGCATCGTAGCACTAGGGATAGCCCTGTGACCTTATTTCTTTCAGGATTCCTCAGGACATAGACTTATTTTTTGTCATAGATTTTCACAGGAAAAGTTTCCAACTCTCAGATTGAAATTAGAGGCCTTTGGAGAGTTATGGTGTTATCCAAATACTGATCATCTATAACTGCACACCTGCTGGTGGTGGTTTGAATCTTCTCATTTTAAAAGTTTAGATACATTTAAAAGCCATTATCAAGCTGTACAAGGGGCTTAGGAGCCTCTGTTGTCAAAGTGCCACCTACTGGATGCAAGCTAATATTTGGCTGATCCTAAAAAGTGGAGAGCTTTCAGCAAGCCTCAGCCGCCTCCAATTAATCATCAACTTATCAACTTAAAAAATGATCATTGTGGCCAGGCATTTTGCCTGGGATTCTCAACTGTAATCTCAGCACTTTGGGAGGCTGATGCAGGAGGATCTCTTGAGCTGAGGAATTTGAGACCAGCCTGAGGAACCCCAACTCTCAAAAAAAAATTTTTTTTTTAAACTTTTTAAGTTTCGGGATACATGTGCAGAACATGCAGGTTTGTTACATAGGTGTACACGTGCCATGGTGGTTTGCTGCACCTCCCAACCCCACATCTATGTTTTAAGCCCCACATGCAGTAGCTATTTGTCCTGATGCTCTCATTTCACCTCCCCATCCCCCGACAGACCCTGGTGTGTGTTGTTTCTCTCCCTGTGTCCATGTGTTCTCATTGTTCAATTCCCACTTATGAGTTAGGACATGTGGTGTTTGGTTTTCTGTTCCCGTGTTAGTTTGCTCAGGATGATGGCTTCTAGCTTCTTCCATGTCCCTGCAAAGGACATGATCTCATTCCTTTTTATGATTACATAGTATTCCATGATGTGTATGTAGCACATTTTCTTTATCCAGTCTATCATGGATGGGCATTTGAGATGCTTCCATGTCTTTGCTATTGTAAATAGTGCTGCAGTAAACATACGTGTTCATGTATCTTTATAGTAGAATGATTTATATTCCTCTGGGTACATATCCAGTAATGGGATTGCTGGGTCAAATGATATTTCTGGTTCTAGATTCTTAAGGAATCACCACACTTTCTTCCACAATGGTTGAACTAATTTATACTCCCACCAACAGTGTAAAAACATTCCTATTTCTCTGCAGCCTCACCAGCATCTGTTGTTTCCTGACTTTAATAATCACCATTCTGACTGGCATGAGATTGTCTCTCATTGCGGTTTTGATTTGCATTTCTCTAATGATCAGTGATGTTGAGATTTTCTTCATGTTTGTTGACCACATAAATATATTCCTTTGAGAAATATCCATTCATATCCTCTACCCACTTTTTGATAGGGTTGTTTTTTTCTTGTAAATTTGTTTAAGTGCCCTGTAGATTCTGGATATTAGACCTTTGTTACATGGGTAGATTACAAAAATTTTCTCCCTTTCTGTAGGTTGCCCGTTCACTCTGATGATAGTTTCTTTTGCGGTGCAGAAGCTCTTTGGTTTAATTAGACACCGTTTGTCAATTTTAGCTTTTGTTGCAATTGCTTTCGGCATTTTCATCAACCCCATCTCTACAAAAACATTTTTTAAAACCACAAAAACTAGCTGGGCATGGTGGTGTGCACCTGTGGACCCAGTGACTCAGGAGGCTGAGGAATGAAGATTGTTGGAACCTAGGAGGCTAAAGCTGCAGTGAGCCACTGCACTCCGGCCTGGGTGACAGACAGACCCTGACTCTTAAAAAAAAAAAAATTCCATTTGCAAGAAAAGTGAGCCTACTAAACATCACAAGTTTGTGCCTCAAAAGAAGCAATGTGCTTTCCTTTGAGCAAAGGGTGGGCAGTGGATGTTTAGAACCTGGGTCCCTAAGCAAGTTGTACCAGCTAGGACACATACTTCCTAATTCCTCTGTTGCTACCTTGGTAAATATTCTTTGCTTCGGACTTTTCAACACACAAACTTGTGTGGCGTGGTAACTTCCACTCATTCAATAAAGAAATAAATATTCACTTATTTTTTTTCATTCATTTTATCAAGGGTCTCCTACGTGACAGGCCCTGGGCTTGAAGGTAGGGATGCAGAATGATGATGGTAAACAAACTGTCATTGGAGGCTGAATCATCCATCTCTGAGCCCTTTCTTCTTCAGCACACATCCCTGGGACAGTGGGAGGTGCTCAGTGGAATTTGCACCTTTGCCCTCCTTGAACTTGCCCTTGCTCCATAGATGACACAGGGGTTATCTAGGGGCAACCCCAATCAACCCTACAAGCTACGTGTACTCTCTCATGGCCTACTGGCTGTCAACTCAGGAACGAAAAGTCTAGACCTCATCTAAAGTTCTCAGGGCCTGGATCCATAGACAGGGTCGTAGGTCATTCAACTTTGTTTTTTTCTCCTGGCCAGTCAGAGATTGCAAGTATTTGTACGTGTAGCCCAGCTAGCTGCCAGCTGAACAATGGTCAAGATCAAAGAGTGGTACGTGACAGGTCTCTATGTGCTCACCAACACTGGCTGCTCGAATGGCTGCAAGCCAAGTGCTCTAGCAGTCCTGTGGACTTTGCAGTTTGAGTTCCTGCAGCCCTTAGTAATGCAAAAATTAAAATAAAGATTGTGGTGATATAGTTAGAACTGATGTTTTCATTTGCGGTATCTATGAAGATAGGCTTTGCTTAGCATAGTTCTAAAAATCCTATCTTCTTTGTATACTTAGCAAAAAATAAAGCAAAACAACAATATCCCCAAGACTGGGGGTAAGAGATAGTTGATCAATGCTTACATTAATTGAGAGAATATACAGTTCTCTTAATACTCAGTAGTACAGAATACACAGTAAGAAGAATTAATCTTACATTAATTAAAAGAATACACCGTTTTCAAGTAACCTGGAATGCTCTATAAACACCCATCAGGTTCGTGCAACTATAGATCACTTTTACCTATTTCTAAGCAAACATTTCTTAGGAAGATTTGGTTATTTTAGATCCATTTGTCTTTATATCTAAAAGGGCTGGATTTGATGGACTGATTGCAATAAAGTCCAGCTCTTTACTAATTCAGATGGGTTCTCCTGCCCCATTATACTGAAATTGATGAGTTGTACTGTAGTCACAGAAAACCAGAGAGTTAGAAGGTGCTTTGAGGTCATTTAGCCTCCAGGCAGAGCTGTTCCTAAAACTATTTTAGACCTATGGTGGCTTATATCATTATCCTGCGATCTGTGTAATCATTCCTGTTAAATGATGCCACCCTACATAGATCATGTTTTATTTTTGTCAAGCGCTTTAACCCTCATTTGAATTATACCATCCACAGCCCTAGAATGATTATTTTGTTTTCTCAAATGAGGAGACTGAGGCACAATGAGGACCTCTGATTGGCTTCATGTCTCAGAAGCTACTTGCTATAAGCTAGGAATAGAACTCTCATAGTCTAGCTCATAGTGAAAAGCAACAACTTTTCCCAGTCTTAATTGCCTGCTCAAATATGCTTCAGAGATTGCCTCTTTTCTTTCATTTGAAGACGTGGGGTCCTATTCTCTAGCTTCCTGAAGATGCCCTTGTTCCCAAAGCATTCAGACAGAACACTGCCACCTCCTGCAGTCATGCAAACCAGCATGTAGGAGTGGGGAAGAGAAGGAAATAAGTGAAATAAACGAGGGAGAGAAGCAGGAGGCATTGTCTTTTGGGCTCTGAAACACAACCTGCTAGCGGGCACTGTCCCTTAGACATCCCACTCAACTTTCAGTTCAGAAACAGGGCAAGGCTGCCCTTAGCAACTATTTCAATGGGAGCTATATACTGGCCCAGAAATAATAAAGCCAATTTTTTGAGTGCTTGTTAAATAGGCAACGTGCTGAGTGCGCTCCCATTTCATCCTCACATCAACCACAGAGGTCAGTCATATTACTCTTTCCATTTTGTAGATGAGGAACCCAAAGCGTAAAGAGGGTAAGTCACTTGCTGAAGCCCACACAGCCCATGTGCCTGTCTGACTTAACAGGCGACTGATAACCAGTGCACTGAACTGCCCCTCCCGAGAGCTTGGGAGCAATGAAGCAAGTTTCAGGTATTCCACACTTTTTAGACAGGTATAAGAGGTGCCCTACTATTTTTGACACATCTGAGTTCGTAATGGACAATCAGATAAAGCTGTGCAAATGTTGGGTCTGTGGATTATTGGAATTGGAATTTCTTGGAATCTCTGTCACTGTTTTCAGGTTTTTTTTTTTTTTTTTTGGATATAACACTTATTTGCCCAGAAAACGTGAAGCCCTTGAATGGACATGGCATATCATTCCCAGGAGCTCTTTTGTCATTTCTTTTGGCAGAACTTAGAATTGTGCATTTCACAGTCTGAATAGGAGTGCCAAAGTCCAGTGTTTGAAGAAATGAAAGGATCTACCCTTCTGAGTTTTTTTTCATCGACTCAGAAATAATTATACTAATAATGTGAGTACCAACTTTGTGCCAGGCACAGTGCTGAGCAGTAGGATAGAGGTGAACATAATGGGCTTGGCCTTTCTCTCAAAGAGCACATAGTCTAGGACAGGGGTTGGCAAATTACAGCCATGGGCCGATTCTGGCCTGCTGCCTGTTTTTGTAAATAAAGTTTTATTGGAACACAGCTACACTCATCCATCTACAGATTGTCTAGGGTCTAATAGTCACAACAGAGATCATATGGCCTGCAAAGTCTAAAATATTTACTCTCTTGCCCTTAACAGAAAATGTTTGCCAATCCCCGGCCTAGGATGAGATTTATTTTTCAAGTTTGGACATTTTTCTTTTGGATAGAACATAGATTTATTCCCAAACTGATCAACCATTAGGGTTCTTTCATTATAATAATAAAGTAACCACCAACATGCACCGAGTCTTTGCTACTTGCTGGGCAGTGTCCTAAGCACTGCATGTGTATTAACTTAATTAGTTCTCACAATAACTCTACACGGTAAGCATTATTGTGATGCCCATTTTATGATGAGGACTGGTTAAACAACCTGAACAGAGTGCACAGCTACAAGTGGCAGCACTGGGATTTATGCCCTGCCAACCTGGCATGCGTGCTTCTCCACTAAGTTAAATTGGAAGGGGCAGCAGAGTGTGAATTATACTCAAGCGGGTACGAGAAGAGGAGGAAGTCCACCCTGCAAGTGGCTGGACAGTGCTGGTGCGGTGACTATGAAGCCTGTTTTTAGCCCCAAGAAAATCCTGGAGGATGAGTCTCTCTCTTTTAATTTTATACTCAGACACACTCTGATTAGAGGGGGATGGAATCGCTGCACCTCACTCTGAGCTTCCCTGTAATTAAAGTGCTTCTCAGAAGTGGATGTGTCTAATGTCTCTGCTAATGCTGATCAGTGGAAGATGCTTTGAAACTCAGTGGGGAAAAAAAAAGGAGAAGCATTGGTTTATTTCATCAGAAAGAGGAAATGGAAGGAACAAGGACCCTCTTGATGGCTGATTCCTGTATCACTCTCCGGGAGAGTCCCAAGGCCCTAGCTGGTATACCCTTCCTTTTCCTCTGACACCTCCTGAATTCCTCCTCTCCAACTTCAGAGTATTCTCATCCCTCCCCCAATGAAGTTCTTTCTAAGACTGAAGGCCTCTCTTGGGGATCTTGATACATGAATACCAGGACCACAAAAATCATAGCAGGGTAACTCCCATGTCTCAGTAGGGGAGGGTAGTTTGCTGAGTTCAGGAAGCAATCATAACAGTAGAGAAGGCTACATTCCTTATCTACTCCCCCAGTCACCACAGAGGCCTACTCCAAGGTTCCCCAAATTTTCTTATGAACATGAAATTAGTTGGCAAGGTTAGCTGACTTCTCCTTAGTGGGAAGTGGTTGCCCATAGAGAATCATTGGTCTTCTTCTCAGGAACTTGCAGTAATGTAGCTTGTCATAGAAATGTATAGAGGATCTTTTCTGTTTCTCATGCACTAGGGTAATTGGAAAAGGAGATGTGGTGCTGATTGATATAGAAAATCGGAACCACCCAGATAGGCTTTCCCCTGGCATGAGAGCTTACACTGCCAAAGCTTCATAGTGCCTTCTCTGAACATGGACCCATTACCTCTTGCACTCAAAGCCCTGTGCAGCTACAGGTGCATACAGTAGGATGCTCGCCTCATGAATTTTCTAATAGTTATTCCTTGTTTCAGACCTCAGCCTGAGTTCCTGATATAACCTTGATAAAACCACAAGTATAACAAGCAAGTATATATATAGTCTCTAAAACAGGCATGGGATTACAGAAAAGCAAAAGGCACCTGCTTTTAGGTCTGACAAGCTAGTCACTCCATAAAATTTTTGCACCGCAGTTCCTGCTGTTCTGTAAAATCTTTGAGAGGCCTTGCATTTCATATGCAAGCGCGACCAGCATTCGTAGAACATTTAAATAGCCTGTCTCTATAGAATTAGCTAGACAGCCAGCATTGGAGAAGCTGGGAGATAATTATGTCTCCCATAAAATGAAGATTCTGTTCTAAGGAGGGAACGTGGCCAAGATGCCAGGTATATTTTTTCTTTTTCTTTGTATCTTGGCCATCTCACGCCAAGACACATTCTGAGCCACCCTTTTGCTCATGCTTCTTTCTTTCATGAAGTGACTTTATTCTCTCAGAGCTCACTAGCAACATTAACACTAGAAAGATACAGGTTTCATTTTCCCCCAAGATTGTATGTGAGATACACTTTGGGGCTCATGCGTAACCCCTTTAAAAAGAAATTTGTGACACAGAATGATCTTGTTGTCTGCTTTTCTTTTATGTTTAGCTCAAAATTATCAAATTGACAGGTAGATCCAAGCTTCCTAGTTTAAATTTGTGCCAAATTGAGTCAGAGTTAACATGTTTTTGAAAGGGTTACCTAATTAAATCTCAAATGATTCTTGCTAATGTTCAGCACTGTTTCTGATTCCAGCTACCCTGTCCGTCTCTGAGAAGTGAAAGTACTAGTGAGTAGGAAAGTAAGAGAAAAGAAGATGAGGAAAAGAGAATTAGGAGATAGATTAAATTCATGCCCTTTATATGGTGGGTTTAACATAGCAGGTGTTTTACATCAGTCCCTCAAAACAAAGGCAGTATTTTGAAGAAAATAGTCTGGCTACAGTCAATTATATCTCCAGATACTGTCGCTATCACAGAGGGCTGCCATGCACAGTTGTTCAGTTGAGCACTCCACAGCTCTAAGGAGCATCACTCTACATAATCTGTGTGTGTAGGCCTGACCACCGACACTTCTTCTGTGGCACTGAACTTCCTGGGCTCCCTGTCTTCCCTCCCTAGCTGTGTTCTGTACTCAATCCTCCAATCAGACCATGTGTAGCCACTTTGCATCCTAGTCTGTTGCAGTCGGCTTCCTGAGGGTCTGGCCACACACACCACTCTTCCAGTAGGTCTACCCCATTCTAAAGACGGAGACTTGGATTTCTGCTTTGCTCCTAGCAATGCCTAGTGACTTCCCGGTGCACCTGCTTCTTGTGTCACCATTACAGGTGCTTACGTTTTGTTTCCAGTTCTGCCCCTATGCCCAGACCCCAGGTTTTCCTGTTTGCCTAGACCCATTTTGTCCCAGCTATATCTGGAAACAAGGAAAGAGTTCCTGGAATTCTCCCTCATTTAGAAGGTAGAGGAAGGGGGGAGAGCAAAGAAGAAAGGAATAACAAAGTTATCCAACGACCCAAACCTGTCCCATTTTGGTTCACCTTGTCAAGTACTGGTTCTGACCCTTATTATTATTTTTTTTAAATTATAGCATCTGCAGACTGCTACAGAATCTTTATTTTGAACTTAATGTGTTTTGAAATGGTTCTTACGTTAAACTCCATTTACATCTTCCTCTGAGAAGATCTTAAGAAAGCTCGTTTCACTTACCAAGGAACAGATAGCAAGTGCCACTGGTCTCATTACAGGCGCACCTCAGAGACATTGCGGGTTCAGTTCCAAACCAACACAATAAAGCAAATATCACAATAAAGTGAGCCACATGAATCTTTTCATTTCCCAGTGCATGTAAAACTCCATTTACACTATATTGTAGTCTATTAAATGTGCAAAGCATTATGTCTAAAAACAATGTACCTACCTTAAGAAATGATAATGATCATCTGACTCTTCAGCGAGTCATAATCTTTTTCCTGGTAGAGGGCCTTGCCTCAAGGTGGACTGCAGCTGACCCATCATGGTGGTGGTTGTTGAAGGTTGGGGAGGCTGTTGCAATTTCTTAAAATAAGACCACAGTAAAGTTTGCTGCGTCTGTTGACTCTTCCTTTCATGAAAGATTTCTCTGTAGCATGTGATGCTGTTTGATGGCATTTATCCACAGATCTTTCAAAATTTGAGTCAACCCTCTCAAATCTGCCACTGTGTTATCAACTCAGTTTGTATAATATTCTAAATACTTTGTTGTCATTTTAGTAATCTTTATAGCATCTTCACCAGGAGTAGATTCCATCTCAAGAAACCACTTTCCTTGTTCATTCATAAGAAGCAACCCTCTTTCATTCAAGTTTCATAATGAGATTGCAGCAATTGTTATATCTTCACAGGCTCCTCTTCTAATTTTCCCTTTATATTTTTACCACATCTGCAGTGACTTCCTCCACTGAAGCCCTGAACCTCTCAAAGTCATCCATGAGGGTTGGAATCCACTTCTTCTAAACTCCTGTTAATGTTGATATTTCGACCTCTTATGACTCATGAATGTTCTTAATGGCATCTAGAAGGTTGAATCCTTTCCAGAAGGTTTTCAGTATACTTTGATTACTAGAAGGCTAGATTTTTTTTTTTTTTAGTTCCAGGTCTCACTCTATTGCCCAGGCTAGGGTGCAGTGGCATGAGCAGAGTTCACTGCAGCCTAGAACTCCTAGGCTCAAGTGATCTTGCCACCGTAGCCTCCCAAGTACCTGGGACTACAGGCGTACACCATCACACCCAGCAAATTATTATTATTATTATTATTATTATTATTGTAGAGACAGGATCTTGCTATGTTGAGCAGTCTGGTCTTGAACTCCTGGCCTCAAGTGTTCCTTCTGCCTTGGCCTCCCAAACTGTCGGGATTACCGGCATGAGCCACAGTGCCTGGCCCTGTTTCTTAAATAACAAGACTTGAAAGTTGAAATTACTCTTCAATCCATGGGTTGCAGAATGGATGCTTTGTTAGCAGGCATGAAAACAACATGAAACTACTCATATGTCTCCATCAGAGCTCCTGGGTGACCATGTGCATTGTCAATGAGCAGTGATATTTTGAAAGAAATCCTTTTTTCTGTGTAGTAAGTTCAACAGTGGACTTAAAATATTCAGTAAGCCATGCTGTAAACTGATGTGCTGTCATCCAGGCTTTGTTGTTCCAATTATACAGCACAGGCAGAGTAGATTTAGCCTAATTCTTAAGGGCCTCAGAATTTTCAGAATGGTAAATTAACATTGGCTTCAACTTAAAGTCACAAGCTGCATTAACCCCTAACAAGAGAGTCAGCCTGTTCTTTGAAGCCAGACTTTGACTTCACTCTAGCTATGTAAATCCTAGATGGCCTCTTCTTCCAATAGGAGGCTGCTATAATTCTACTGTTGTCTGGGGTAGCCATCTTTATCAGTGATCTTAACCAGACCTTCTGGATAACTTGGTGCAGCTTACCTCCGTCAGCACTTGTGGCTTCACCTTGCACTTTTATGTTATGGAAACAGCTTCTTTCCTTAAACCTCATGAATCAACCTCTGCTGCCTTCACACTTTTCTTCTGCACCTTCCTCACCTCTTTCAGCCTTTAAAGTATTAAAGAAAGTTAGGGATTGGGCTTTCCCTTAAGGGAATGTTGTCGCTGGTTTAATCTTCCATCCAGACCACTCAAACTTTCTCCATATCAGCAATAAGGCTCTTTCTTTCTTATAATTCATGAGTTCACTGGAGTAGCATGCCTAATGTTCTTCAATAACTTTTCCTTTGCATTCACACCTTGGCTGTTCATTGCAAGAGGCCTAGCTTTTGACCTATCTCAGCTTTCAACATATCTTCCTCGCTAAGCTTAATCATTATTAGCTTTCAGTTTCAAGCGAGAGACATGTGACTTTTCCCTTCACGTGCACATTTAGAGGCCGCCTCAGCGTTAGCAATTGGCCTAATCTCAATATTGTTGTGTCTTAGGGAATAGGAAAGTTCAAGGAGAGGGAGAGAGACGGGGGAGGAGCCGGTAGACAAGTCAGAACACACACATTTATCATTTAAGTTCTATGGGCACGGCTGGTGGCTCCCCAAAACAACTAAGACAAAGATCACTGATGGCAGATAGCTATACAGATAGAATAATAATAATGTTTAAAATATGCCAAGAATTTGCAAGATGAGACTCACATGACGTGAGGACATGCTGTTGGGAAAAGGGAACCAGTGGACTTGCAGGACACAGCGTTGCCACAAACCTTCAGTTTGTGAAATACACAATATCTGCAAAGGGCAGTAAGGCAAGTGCAGCAACACGAGGTAGGTATGCCCACATTTGGTTCTGCTAAAAATATTCCACAGCCACCTTTAGAAGCCGTACTTTGTCTCCGGAGCATTGGCTGGCTGCCTCTTTATCATATCAACCTCTCCTGGTGCTTTCCTTTTCTGTCTTCTCTTTTCCTTTTTTGTCCCTCCTTTTTTTTTTCCCCCAAGCAATCAAGGGACCATTTTCTCTAGAGCTGAAAGAGACCTCAAGAAATTGTCTAATTCAGCGCTTTGCATTGCAGCAAATAAGATGGTTTAATCTTCATTTTGCAGAAGAGGTAACAAGTCCAGGCAGACAAAGAAACTTGCTTCAAGTCACACAGACTTGTAGAAGTTGTGAGCCAGTGTCCTCAGTCTCGGCTGTGAATTAGCATCACCTGGGGACCATGCTTCCAGCGCAATCAAGTCAGAATCTCAGGATGTTGTTTCTGAGTCTAACACACACAAGAAGCACCTGGAGGGCTCCTCAAGAACAGATGGCTGGGCCTCCCCCAGAGTTTCTGATTCAGCAGGCCTGGGTGGGGCCCGAGAATCTGAAGGTACAACAAGTTCCAGGTGATGCTGATGCTGTGCGTGCAGGAACTGCACTGTGAGAACTACAGAGGCAGGAAACACCTTTATGGAGGGGCAGGTCAGCAAAGGAGAGAACTGCTTGGCGGTGAGTTGCTGGTGAGTTGGAGATTCCGTGGACCGTTTCAAAGTGTTCCATCCAGTTCCCGGTCAGTGGTCCAGAAAGCCTGGCCCATGCGAAAAGCCTCATATTCCCCAACAAGTTTGCAGACAGGAAGTGCACTGGACCCGTGGGGTTCTCTGTCTCCTTTAGTATTTTCTTCCTGGTCTTTGGTCGTAGCATCACCCTTCATTGTATACTCCGTTGTCCCCGTTGTCCCGGGCTCTGCACTACTTCTGACCTCTGAGTCATTGTGTGTCCAAAGCCCTTCCTCTGATATGCAAACTTTTGAATCTTTTCTGGGCTCTGTGCTGTCCTGCCAAGCCTAGCCCATGCCTGCCTGCCTTCAGATTCCCAGGGCTTGGTGCCCACGATGCAGAGGGCATATCAATCTCCTTGCCCTGTCCCTTTGCTCCTTCCTGCCCTGTACTGTTTGTTGAAAATGCTCACTTGCCCGGCTGCTGGGCCTTTTTGCCTCCTGTCTACTTCCCTGCCAGGACCAGCCTAAGAAATTAATCATTTCTGCTTCAAATATCCACAATGCTCACAGCTCACTAACTAGATTTCTGATTTTGCTCTGAGAGAGCTCTCTTTTTCAATCCATTTGCTGAGCAGAGCTGATTAACTTACTTCATTAAGTCACCAAACATTTATTGAGTACCTAATACGTAACTCGCACTATCCTAGGTTTAGAGGTAAGGAGAAAAACAAAAGATAGTCCCTTCTCAAAGGAGTAGCAGGGGAGACAGGCTTTAATACAAATCCCAGTTCAGTGTGGCAGATGCAAAAATGGAATCACGTGCCAGGTATGGCGCTACATATCAAGGCAGGAGAGTGTGATTAAACTGAGCCCTGGGCTGAGCTCGTCAAGCCCTCCATTTTCCTGGGCCTTGGGCCTGCAGATTTGTAATCATCACTGTTTGGCAATACAACATTGATTCCTATGCACTGGGTTGTTAACCAACACAAGAGGGCAGAGAATTACTCTTTTACAGCAGTGTGCGGTGCAGGACAGTAGGAAGTTTGCCCGTTGAAAGGGGTTTCACGTGGGATATATACTGTTGAGTAAGAAAGGGGGTTTCAGAGGCTGAGTGTGAAATGAGTGAGGGGTTAAGGGGAGCATCCAAGGAGCAGAGTTAGGAAGTAGGACAACAGAAAGCCAACAGGAGAGGGAGGGCTCACTCTGAAAAGGAAGAGCTTAGAAGTGGTGAGCTGGAGCCACCACAACTGCTGAGGTCCTGTCCCCACCACGGGGTCTCCTTGGCACCGCTTGGCTGTTGCCCATTTTCCGAGGTCACTGGGATTGAGGAAACAGAGGGAATAGCCAAGAACCCTGAAGTTGGTCCCAACCCGGGAAGATGACCTTCGGGATGGGTGACCCCTGGCAGTGCTGCATAGGGCATCAGTATTTCAAGGTGCTTTGGTTAATTGAAGAAAGATGCCAGAAACAAAGTCCAGCCCTTGATGGGTCACCCTGGGAAGAAATGCCAAGTGCCCAGCACCAAGAGAACTGGCTACTCAAACACTCTTGAGAGGTGGTGTCCAGACCATGGAGTGTACGTGTAGTTGAAAGATTAAGTGAAATCCCGAGATGCATGCAGACTAATGCAGAGGGGCGAGAATGACTCGTAAAGCAATCCTCTCATTACTTCCAATGATTGGCTGACCCTTTCTGGGATATAGGTACTTATTCTATGCTGTTGATTGGATTAAGTAGGATTTTTGTAAACAGAATTCTTTTTAAAAATATGCCTAGACAAGTTGCTATTTAAAGAAAGGCAAAAGATAGCTAATCTTTATTTACAAGATTTTCATGTAATTTTATTGAATTGTTTTCATGAGTTTTTTATTAAGAAGTGGGATCAATCCTTCAGCAAAATTGTTCAGGGGACAAGATCTTTTTGGAATATGTTCAGCTTTCTGTAGATTGCCGAGAAGACTCTAGATTCTGATGAGCTTCCTGGTTGCCCAGAGTACCTATTGGTGTGTTCCTTAAGCATTTTTATCCTTCCCCTCCAACCTCTCCTCACTCCGGTTAGACCTTTTCTTATCTGTGTAAGTCTTAGGAGAGAAAAAACAAGTTACCTGTTCTATATCCCATTCTCTCAGCAGGCTACTTTTGCAAACGTGGTAAGAGTATTAATGGATTAAGTGTTTATGGGAACATTTGGTAAAGGCTTTTGAACTAGTGCCTTCATCCAAAGGAATATTGATAATGGTCTTGTGGAAGATAGTTAGAGGAGGTATTTTTGGCTTAGGAGGTTTTCTAATACTCCCAAACACCCCACCCAGAAGCTCCTCTTAGGAGCTGAATATGAGTTGAGCAAATTCCAAATCCAAATGTGTCATATCTACTCTAAGCTCCACTGTGAAAGAGGCTCAGAAGAGAGCAACAATAGCCCTTAGTGCTGGAAAAATAATTTCGAGAAAAAGTTAAAAGAAATGAGTCTCCAGAGTGTAGAAGAGAACGCTAGAGAAGAAAGATTAATAGTACCTTAAAGTTATGTCTAACACAATGGAGTCTAATAAAAACAGAATGTGAGGTCAGGTGCAGTAGCTCACGCATGTAATCCCAGCACTTTTGGAGGCCAAGGCGGGTGGATCACCTGAGGTCAAGTGTTTAAGACCAGCCTGGCCAACGTGGCGAAAACCTGTCTCTAACTAAAAATACAAAAATTAGCTGGGTGTGGTGACATGCACCTGTAATCCCAGCTACTCAAGAGGCTGAGGCTGGAAAATTGCTTGAACCTAGGAGATGGAGGTTGCAGTGAGCCGAGACTGTATCATTGCACTCCAGCCTGGGTAACAAGAGTGAAACTCCATCTCAAAAAAAAAAAAAGAATGTGAACTACATGTATAATGTTAAATTCTCTACCAGGTGCCTTAAACAAAATAATAAGAAACCATTAAAGTTAATTTTAATAATATATTTTCTTTAACCAAATGTCTTGGAAATATCATTATTTCAATCAATATGTAATCAATTAAAATGATTTAAATGAGATATTTTATATTCTTTTGTTTTATACTAAATCTGGGAAACTGAGTGTATATTTTCTACTTAATTTGCATTTCCATCTGGACAAGCCCATGTTCGAGGCTCAGTATCACATGGGCCTGGTGGCCATGGTGATGGGCAGTGCAGATCTAGCCCCGGAATGAGCCTCCTGCTCAGCTGTCCTAAGCGGCTGTTCTGAGTGTCCATGAGGTAGAAACAAGAAGGAATTTCAGTTAGGCTGGTGAAGGAGGTTAGGAAAAATATGGAGTCCTTAAGAGAATCTGACTTAAACAATCTGGCCTTTGACCCAGGCTTGAGTATTCCTTAAAAGGTCCCCAGGTGATTCTAAGGTACAGCCAGGGCTGAGAGCCACTGGGCTAGAGGAAGAATTTCCATGAAACGAGAGTGTTTACACACTGCAGTGAATGCTTTAGGATGGTTTCATCATCTCTTGAGTCCAAGTTTCAGAACTGAAAGGGAACTGAAATATCATGGAGTCCAACCCTTATTTTCAGACGATGGAATGTCAGCACTGGATTTTAGTGTCTGGGACTTATTGATGTTTTTGTTTGCTTGACTATTTACTTCCTCAATTCCTCCTTTCCCCTCCATTTATTTGTTCATTCATTCATTTTTTTGAGATGGGGTTTTGCTCTTGTTGCCCAGGCTAGAGTGCAATGGTGCAATCTCGGCTCACTGCAACCTCCACCACCCATGTTCAACCGATTCTCCTGCCTCAGCCTCCCAAGAGCTGGGATTACAGGTGCCCGCCACCATGCCCGGGTAATTTTAAAAATATTTTTAGTAGAGCTGGGGTTTCACCATGTTGGCCAGGCTGGTTTTGAACTCCTGACCTCAAGTGATCCACCCACCTTGGCCTCCCAAGTGCTAGGATTACAGGCGTGAGCCACTGCGCCTTGCCTCCTTTTCTTTTTTTAACCTGGAAGAGGTTTTCAAACTCTTTTTCAGTCTAGGTTGAATTTAGAGGGATGTGCTGATGTTTCCCAATACCCCAGCCAGGAACTTTTATGTTGTGAGGTGCCACTGGGTGCACAGGCTGAGGGTGAGATTTCGGGGAGGGTCTCTGCTGATTCTTCCTCTCCAGAGAAGTGCTCAGTCCTGAGGGTACGATTCACGGCCCACATTTGCGGGGCTATTGCACCTTCTCGAGTTCTTGCTAACATAATGGACAATTTCTGCCAGGAAGTTCAATATTTAGAAATGAGAAAACATGCCTTTGTTGTCAGGTCAGAGCAGTTTTAATAAAGGTCATAGATGGGGTTTGCTGTGTTTGACAAGATCCCATGTACAGTTGACACATAAACGTCACCATATTTTGAGATCTGAGTACGGCATCCATAGATGCTGCAACCCCACGGAGGGTGAGAGGACCTATGCTGAAACTGACTCGTTGGGAGTTGGGATGGCAACTTTCTCACTTATTGTACCTATCCTTCAGTGCCTCTTTCATATGACAGTAAATCGCTCTCTTTTGCTCACTCTTGTTTCTAAAAGTGGGTCACTCTCCGACGCTTGCCTTTCAGTTTCAGGGGAATGTCTACTGTCTTCTATGTTCTTGCTTAGCAGTTCAGGTCAAAGAGAATAAAAGAGAGAGAGAGACTAGCCACTTAGGTCATAGAAAGAGTAAGCTGGAATTTTGTTCTTTGCTCTTTAAGGCTTTGAAACTGATTTGTATGGGATCAGGTTTGTACCAGAAAGGCTAGGGACAGCTTATTATTCCCTGGTTCTAATAGGTCTATTAACTAAGATTCTTAAGAACCTTCTTCAAAACCTCTTTAAAAAAAAAAAAAACACAAAAAAGCCAAACCCACAGTAATTGCTGTTTGGGGCCTCTTTCTGAGGATCCCAGAGGAGGTTTACTGGTGACGAATACTGGAACCCCGGAAAAGAACAAATTGGTCTCACAAGCAGCGAGTGACAGCCTTTCTGAATACAGCTGCTTTCTTCATTAGAAAACTAAAAATAGCCCTGATCATTGCAGGCTGGTTTCACTTTAAGCCTTCTGCCACATCCATTTGTCGGTTTCATTCAGGGTTTCTGCATGTCTGTGACACGGTGATACTATTTCAGACTGAAAGTGCATTGGAGAGATGCTTCCTTTCCCTCCCCCATGTTCAGTCCAGATGTCGCAACTGTCCAACACTGTCTTATATGAGGGGACATCATGGGTATCTTCTAGCATCCATGACATCCCCATCTGCTTCACTCATTTTTGGAAAACTAAATACCATCCACATTGCTAGCAAGAATCTACAATTATTAGATCCCCCCCACAATGAAATGTTCGTTACGCGTGTGGTTTTCTACGGAGAGCTCATGAAATATATTGCATGACTACCCTTTCCAACTGAGGCAGGATTTTACTAGATTCTCTACTCAGGCTTAGCTTGAGGAGATATTTTCTTTTTTCCTGTAGCCAGCTATGATTGTGGCCACTGGTAAAGCCAGTTTCCTTTCCAGCTCCAAAAGGTATAGGGAAACCCATCATAGGGTAGCCTCTGTGAGTACATCCATCCAATGGGAATCTGGGAGAATGTTTGCTGAGGCCCTTCCCTCCCTAATGAAATTGATTTTGAGTTTTACTTGGAGGTGGCACCATGATTATAGCAAGATGGGTTCCTTGTGTAGTTTAGAGCAGTCTGACATCCTTATCCTTCCCCCTTCCAGCATCCAGGGTACTGAGGAAATGGAACATAAAAGAGGCAAAAATTGAAGAAAGAACGAAATAAATCAACCTACTACTTAATACTATCTATTTACAAAAGATGTACTCAGAAAACACGCATACGGACTCATAATAGGAATCATTTATAATTAAAATATGGAAAATAAGCCTCAATCTTCAATTCATTTGTATATACAAATTTTATATACATTTGTATATACAAAAGTATGATTTTAATGGCTTTAATAGAACTGAAAATCCTAAAGATGAGAGCTAATGTTGCTATGGAAACTTTGGATGTCTTGACTGCAGAACTCTTAGTTTAAATTTGCAAACTTAGTATCACATTAGCTTTGTTCACATTTGATTTCTGGTTGGTCTTTTAAGAAGATAAAAGGAGAAAAATGACTTATCATCCTAGTGCTTCCTGTTACACTCATAGCCAAAGGAGAGGGTGGTTTGTGATCATTTGACACTTTTTTTTCCTTTGGCTGAACAAGGAAACTTCCACAAAGGAGCTTACATAAGGGCTATGCAGGGTAAAGATTTCGTAGCCAAGCATGATTTATTCAGTTTGAAAAATTTCAAAATTTGAATGGCTTATTTTTCTCATAGAATTTAGATGTCTAAGCATGATTCGACAGCCAGGTGGTTCATGGATTTAAAACTAAATTTTACAGAGCTCGAAGCCCTTTAAAGAGTGGAAAAGCGACGGAGCACAGCACTCAGAGGCACGGTGACGCCTGCAGCCCTGTGCTCTTTTGCTGCCACCACACACTCTACTGTACTATGGAATTGGGCCCTACATAGCAGCAATGTGAAGAGAATGCCATTTGGAAAACTGCTGCAGTCATAATTCGAGAGTCTGAGTCTCCCTGTCCCCACCCTTTTTCCATTATCTCCTGGCTGCTCTCAGCCCAGCCTTAGCCTTGGGGCTCATGGCAGAAGCTTTGGCAGCCTGGAAGCTTCGTGGGCTTTGGAGTCAGGTAGGCCCGGGTATATGTAAAGGGAGCTCCATGGGACACATTATTTAACCTCTTTGCACTTTATTGTCCTCACCACACAGGGATAATCATGTTCGTCCCACACGGATGTTGTAAGAATTAAACAACATATGCAAAATACCGAGTTCTTTACTCAAAACACAGCAGGTTTTCAGTCAGTGATCTTTCCCTTCAGTTGAAAAATGTGTGTCATCAGAGCCTTTGGGGGCATGAAGGGAGCAAACTAGATTTGGGTTGTATCTGGTGAGTCGTTGTGGAGTGAACGTAAATGCCTCTTTCTCTACCACCCCCACTAATACATATTTGGGTTGTTTCTGCCCAAATTATA
The DNA here is from genome assembly GCA_963573385.1 of Cacajao melanocephalus. Lineage (NCBI taxonomy): Eukaryota > Metazoa > Chordata > Mammalia > Primates > Pitheciidae > Cacajao > Cacajao melanocephalus. The sequence goes on from CAUYLG010042253.1 coordinate 52,973, forward strand.
CAGATCTCCTATTTACTCTGATACTCATTTACTTGTACTGTGATGGCCCTGCCTTGTTTCCTATTATATTTTTAGTGTCTGGCATAAGGCCTGACGTAATACATACATGTCGAATGCCAGGCAAAATATGGGAGTATCAGGCACATATACTGGTGCAGGGAGGCCTCTACCTTTAAAATCTTTAAAAAATTGAATACAAAATTAAGTACTGGTCTTAGGAAGGGGCCCATGCAGGTGTGGTGCCCTGAAGCTACAGCTCCGGGAGCTTCAGAGTAAACCTACCTCTCTCTGAAGAAATGAATGTGGTCCTGAGAAGTCTGCTGATGAATGATGATATCCCTTTTCTGTGATCTTGTACTGTGCTGTCACCCCAATTGGGTTCTATGATGATTGATTCACTTTAGATTGGCTACTTGAGATTTAGGCTAATGATGAGAAACCATTAGAACCATAAAGTATGTCCTGAGGTATGGGATGGACAGCCATGAGACTTTAGAGTGTCATGGTAAAAATTTGGACTTTGGCTTTTATCAATGACAATTAATTAACAATTAAAAGTAACATGTAGGCCGAGTGCAGTGGCTCACACCTGCAATCCTAGCACTTTGGCTGAGGCAGGTCGATCAAAAGGTCAGGAGATCAAGGCCAACATGGTGAAACCTCATCTCTACTAAAAATACAAAAATTAGCTAGGTGTGATGGTGCGTGCTTGTAATCCCAGCTACTTGGGAGGCTGAGGCAGGAGAATTACTGAACCTGGGAGGCAAAGATTGCAGTGAGCCAAGGTCACGCCACTGCGCTCCAGCCTGGTGACAGAGTGAGATTCCATCTCAAAGAAAAAAATACTAACAGGTATTAGTCTGCTAGGGGGCTTCCATAACAAAAAATCATAGACTGAGTGGCATGAAGAGCAGATACTTAATTCTCACAGTTCTTGAGTCTGAGAAGTCCAAGATCAAGGTGCTGACCCATTCAGTTTCTGGTGAGGGCTCTCTTCCTGGCTTGCAGATGGCGCCCTTCTCACTGTGTTCTCATACTGCCTTCTTCTGTGTGTGCAGAGAGACATTGCTCTTTCCTCCTCTTTTTATAAGACCACCAGTCCTGTTGGATTAAGACCCCACCCCTATGACCTCATTTAACATTAATTTCCTCCTTTAGGAAGGACTATTTCCAAATAGTCATATTGGGAGTTACAGTCTCAACATAGGCAGTTGGGAGAGACGCAATTGAGCCCATAGAACCTGTAAGGCCTACTTCTACTTTGCCTCTGGCTCTCATTTGAGGACTCACTTGTCTCCTTGGGCATCCATCTAAGATATGGGGATAGTATTAGAACAAGTGGGGTAGAAAAATTACCCCCAGGAAGTAGAACCAAAATGGCACCTTGTATAAAGCAGTTTATCCAACAGGGATGTTGAGTTGCTGTGGTAGGTTGAAAGGAGGTAGCAGGCATTTCTTTGGTCTCTGATAAACCTTTGCTGTCTCTTTCTCCCCTTTGATGTTATGTTTACTCCACTGTTTTCTTCTTTCCTTCTTGTTTTCCTTTTCCTCCTTTCTTCCGTCATTTCCAGCATAGTCAGACACGGTGATTCTTGGTCCTTTTAATGATGGTTATCTACTATTGATTCTCCCAAAATGAAAGAGTTGACTTAGGGGAAAGGAGCAGGAGAACAGAGGGGGTAGAATAGATGCAGAAGTTGGGAGGGAAGTGGTGATAGGGTAGGGGTGGTAGCAGTGCAGGACAAGAGGATGACCGTGCTGTACCATGACAGGGAGGCAGGTGCTGACACAGAGCAGGAAATACCCCACACGATGACTCTGGGTCTCAGTTTTCTCACTAGTTAAAAAAAATGCTGGAGTAGAAAATCCCCAAGGTGTCTTCCATCTTTAATGTTCATTACGCTCTGTAGCTCCTTCCACCTTACCTTATTGGGAAATGGCATTGATAAATAAAGATTTTTGTGTGCCTTGTAAGAAAATCATTATATGAATTCAAAGTATTGCTCAAATTAATTCTAATGAGGTTCAGGGGGAAAAACAAGTAACAACCAAAACTCTTTAATAAAGTGTTCTAAAAAGAAAAAAAGAATTATCGCCCACTTCTGCACTTCCTGCTTTTGGCAGGGACTAGAAGTGGAAATCTGAAAACACTGTGAGACAGTCTGTTCTCATGGTATTTCTAGCTGAGAACAGGAAGGAGGGGAGATCTCATATGAGTGAGAGAGCCTGTTTTTCAGTGATTAGCAGGCCAAAGAAGCTTCACTGGGCAATCAAGCTTGACAGCACCTCTAAAAGTTTTACCTTTATTTGGTCAGCACGGCAGATTTTGCCGGCGGCATCACCACAGTCACCAAGGAGGCAGCTATCTCCCATCATTACTACTGAGGGGCTACCTCTCCGAGGCTGGGTGTTGGGTGCTGGAGACCCAGACGTAAGCAATGTGGCCCCTACCCTTCTGGAGTGTTTAACAAAGTTGGAAGGATAAGGTATCTATAATTGAAAAATAATTACAATTCAAAGCAGCATACGCCAAGTGCTGAATTTACCATCAGACAATGCTAGGAAGGTGCCGTCCACACATTTCTGGAAATTCCTGATGAGTTTGCATTTGCTCTCCACCCCACCATGGTGCTCTCATCATTTATCACTGAAATATTTTGCACCTTTAGGCAAAACACGTTTCTTCATTCCTTTAACTCTTTGCCCAACTCCAGTCACAACAGACTTCCCTGTGTGTAATGCTGATGAATCATTGAGACTGAATCATGCTAACAATTAGCGTGTAATGATTAATGCATATCGATTGGCTGGGCATGCAGGAACCGACCAGAAAAATCCCAAAGTCTAGACCAGATTGCATTGTCCCTAATTACCTGAGAGTTATGTGTACCAGCATCTAAGGCTACAGTAGACATACCAGGAACGTCCTTGGTCACCATGACTCCATTAGACATCATGAATCTCCTAAGGTGAGCGTCTATGACATCTTTACATCTAGGGCCGATCAAGGGCTCAGGTCCATGAGTGAGCATTCCTTCTCACCCTTTCCCTCCAGCCTTCAGGTGCAGAACATGGAATCGCCCTTGTGAGAGCAATTCTCTCATGTACTAAGTGGAAAACTTTCCTGGAAAAAGATTTAAAAAAAAAAAGATTTGATTTTCCCCTAGAGATTATGTAGTCGTAAGAATTACGTTCTCAACAAGGAATTGAAATTCAGTGCTTTATTGAAATGACCACCATTATCATGTTTAATCAACTATTTAATTAAATCTGGGTGATAGTCCTATACAGTGAATAGTAAAACGCTTACTAAAGGGCATGCAAATTAGACAGATACAGATAGAGCCCATCATTTTGAACTGACTATGAGGTTTTAACCTGGGTGGCTACTTTGTGCAACAAACTACCTGGGAGGCTGGAGGAATACTTTCAGGGATGGCATGGAATTCGGAAGGATTTCTCCCAGTTAAGTTTTCCTGGATCTTTGAGAAAAACTGGTATTGCTTTATGATTTTTATTTCACATTGGGGATATAAAAATGAACAAGATACAGGCCCAGCCATGGAAGGAGCATCCAAGCCACCTACCCAAATATATACAGATACCCAAACACAGGGGTTAAGAGGACTCTGGGTGTGGGGTTCTGTACAATGGGAGTTGAGCATAATATGTAACAGTCGTCAATGTTACAAATCAGAATGCTGGTATCAGGTAGTCCTGTTTAAGAATAACATACTTCCAAATTTTTAATTACATGTTAATTATAGGAAATTTATAAAATAGAGACAGGCACAGAAATGAAAGGAAATCACCCGTAATGTCACCTAACGAGAATCACTGTTCAAATGCTGCTCTATAGCATTCTAGTTATTTTTCTTTGCATTCTTAGGTGGAATTCTTAGTAGAATCACATTGTTATTGTACAAACTGTTCTTTTCATTTAACAATATGATGTGAAATATACCCTAATTATTTCCCCACACAATTTGCTCTCCTTACACACCATGATGATTTTTAATGGTTTTATAATGTTATGTCCTTTGGCTACACCACGCTTTATTTATCCAGTCTCCTAGAGTAGGACATTAAGATAGTTTTCAGTGCTTCACTAATATACACAGTGCTGCAATGAGCATCTTTGTATATAAATATTTGTGCATCTCACTGAGTATTTCCTTAGGATACATTTCTAGAAATAAAATTGCCATATTATAGGCATGGAAATCCAAGCCCAGCAGCATGGCTAATATTGAGATTACAAAACAAGCAAGATGAGAAACTGACCCATGTATTTCTGTGATGCTTGTGTTTTTGTTTTACGGTTCCTTTATATTGTGTAACTAAAATATTGTGATCTTAGAGATAAAAATGTTGGTCATCCTGGATCTGAAAGCAGAGGCTACCTACTGTTGGCTGCCATTTTGCCACACCGGCAATTAGACTTTAAATGTGGCCAACACAACTAGATTTACCTGCCTCTAAAATGCACAAACAGACCCTTACTTACCCAGAATGTTCTTTCTTTTGAGTGCTTGCTGCATTTTTATTTCACAGGGTCAAAATTACAATTCTGGGCTCATAACATGACCAAACTCAAGAGCAAACAATGAATTTGATAATACATCCACAATGTAGGAAAAAAATGTTTATCTCCGCTATATGCAAGGTGTATTACTTTTTAAAAGTAGGTCACTCCATGTTAGCAGTCATATTTAGGGTGAAAATGTCATTCGACTATCAGCTAAGGGCACTGCTATTTTCATAAATACATTGAGAGTTATGCATTTAAAAGGAGGTGGCCAAAGGCACCTTACTCAATATTTCAAAGGTCTGCTTTCAGAATTGTTAGTGTATGAGATCCATAAGGAATTCCATATTTCCACTTTAGGGTGGTGGGGCTCTCACTTTTGCTCATTTGTTTGTTCATTCAGTCATTTGGTCCCTTCTACGGCTATGTATTGAATGCCAGTTCTGTGCCTGAAACACAGTTCAGCCAATGCCCTCCAAAGCTCATAGTCCAGTTCAGGAACAGAGAGTTAAAAAGCCTTTACAGTGTAGTGTCAGGTACTACTGGATCTCTTTTCCTCTTCTACTTCCTTTGAGTCTTCCATGCCCTGTCCTTTCCCCTCCCCTCCCTCTATATTTCCAGAAAGAGTCTAGGGGCTAGGGCCAAGATGACTCGGAGGTTCTGCGGGGCCAGACAGAGGCAGGGGCCCAGGTAGCACCCACTGGAGCAGGCTCGCTGAGGCAGCTCTGCCTGGAACATTTGTGGAGCCTGGGGCCAGAGTACAAGTGGAGGCCACTTACCATCTGTCGAAATGTATAGAAGTTGTAAATCAAGTTAATAAGCTGTGAACCGAAATATAGCTTCAGATGGACAAAATTAAAAAAAACGTGTAAAGCTATGGTTTTTATATGATAGAAAGTTGGAAGACAAGCAATAGGATTTAATTATTGTCATATATGGGTATTCTGTTGATGGCAGGTTTGTGTAAATAAGAAAGGTTATGTACTCCTCTGGGAAAAACAGTGATTGTCTCTGGGGATTGGAACTGATGTCATGAAGAGGGTTCTTTTACTTCTTGATTTAGGTAACTTCTAAAAAACAAGGAGATTATAGAAAATTTTATTTTTTTCCTCTGCTTTTCTCAGTTTTTCAAATTTTCTAAATCATGCATTGCTTAGGTAATTTGAAAGAAAAAGAAAACTCAAAAGAAAGAAAGAAAATCATTCTAGGATTGGAAAGTATCTCATTAAGTTGAATTTCCAGAAAAAGGTTGTGTTTAAATTTGTAGCCCTATCTGATTATATCCCACAAAGTTAAGAAATTGATTAAGGTTAACCCCAGAAACACTAAACATTTTTCTTCCAGAGGTCACGAAGGAACTGGAAAAATGCCCAACTATCAAAAAATGGGCAAATAGAGAATCTATATTTTAAAAAGAGAACAGGCACAACCGAAGAACTTACTGCCTGATATTTCCAGGCATATTATTTTTACAAATAATTAAATATTTACTTTTCAATAACCTTAGGTATTTCGGAATTTGGGTAATTTCTATAATAAGATACTTCATTTACTTAGTGATTTGTGATCCCAGCTTTTTGAAGTATTTCATGTCAATCCTCTCATTTTATCCTTATAAGGACCCAGTGAGAGAAGGAAGATGTCATCCCTATTTTCCAGGTAAAGAAAACGAGGCTTAAATAATTGAGATTGAGCCCATGTCCGACGATTGGCTCCCCATTGAACAAGGACCAGAGCATCAGTCTCTTGGATCTCAATCCTGTTCCCTTGCCACTGTGCTATTTATAAGGGTACACAATGAATTTTCTAGAATGTGGATGTATTTCTAAAAAATTATGTGTCTCTGCTGTGTTTTTAAATTTGTTTTTTATGAAACTTACTTTAAAAAGGCAGCCAAAATTTCTCCATGAGCCGCTAAAGAATATCCAGCACCCTTTTTAAGAGATGCCTGACTCTCCTATAAGTAATTCCACAAATGAAGATCTTTATAGAAAGTGCTAATTAGTGCTAAGTACCTCTGGAGATGCCTTCCAGGCTAATGTCCAGGGATGTACCAGGTAGAGGAGGAAGTTATAATAAAGTCTCTCTCAGGGACTCGGCTGATTTTCTGTGATGAGGAGAGACTATACCATTATTTTCCTTAGTGCTTAAGATATCCGTAAGTACTATGTTAATATTATTATAAGATCGGCAATATCTGAGTTACCTGATCAGTTTCTTTTATTGCTGTTATCTTGTAATAGCATTTTACCCATTCTCTAAAAAAATACACCTTGTAAAGGTAATTTGATTTTTGTAAGCCAATTTTTAAAATTATATTTAATTAATTCTAATTTAACTTATAGTTTATTCATTATGATTTTAGTGCAATATATACAGAGAAGTCAAACAACCTCCCACCCTACATAACACCTACACAGGTCAACAGCCATAAATAACTGAGGCTGTTGCCCAGGGTAATCAAAAAAAAGAAATCACTGGGGAAGAAAATGCCGAGATAAAACTGAAAAACTTGGATGAATTAATTTTATTTAATGCATAATATGAAAAAAAATCTAGAACTTCACGTAAAAGGCTATTGCTCAATTAAAACAGAACAAAACAAAGGGTGTTTTCTGAAGGGTGCTCCTTGATGGAGGTATTTTGGGATGTGCATTTCTCCTGGCTTGCCTAAGTCTGAAGGTGAACAGCATTTTCACTGTAACCGCGTGACCATTGCTGTTGACAGGTTGGAGATAAAAAAATTTTAAAAGCTACTCAGGAGGCTGAGGCAGGAGAATTGTTTGAACCCGGGAGGTGGAGGTTGCAGTGAGCCGAGATCGTGCCACTGCACTCCAGCCTGGTGACAGAGCAAGACTCCATCTCAATTAAAAGAAAAAAAAAGGAGTGGCAAAAACTGCAATTATGTTTGCACCAAGCGAATGTAATTAATATATGCTATTAGAGAAATGAGCAGACTGTTCACCTTCTTAGAAAAGAAGCACCTGCTGGCATGCACTGATTTTGTGACAGCTTTGACCACAATAGCAACGTAAGGATGGTAAGAATCCACTAGCATTTCTTAGCATTTGCATCATAGAGTCATAATTGGACTAAAACTGTTAAGAACTATGAGAAGGTCAGCTTTCCACTGCCTTTAGCATTTGTGTAACACTGGGGATGCATCTGTTATTTTAGCTGGGCACCAGCCATTCAAAAAGTAAAAGCCGTATCTAAACCTTTTTAAGTTTTCTTAGCCGTTGACTCATGTTTTATCCCCTCAGTTGATGGCAACCTGACTTTAGCCAAGCAAACAGTATGCTAAGAGCACAAACAAAATCGGTCCCTCTCATTTTTATAGCTGAGGAATATACTTAACAAAACCTATAAATTTCCATGGACAGAAGTCCCTAAGCACTACATTTCAGCTGTTTATACATCTAATAATGTCAGGAGCTATTCCTCTAAACAGGCTGTAAACCTAAGCAGAGCTATTTTGGCATAACAGATACAGTTTGCAGGGAGATTTAAATATGATTGTGGCTCATAACTGTCAACAAATAACACAAAGCCTTATACCTTTCATCAGAAAAGCTGAATTTCAGGTGTAAAAGTTTATTGAGGAGCTGCTCCATCTGCCAGCATTGCCTTGCAAGATATGGACAGACTCTAGTCTCTTTGTCCCTGTGTTCTGGAATTTCCAGGAAGCTGGCTTTCCACATTTAATCGGGAAATGAGAAGGGCGTTGGCGGCAGCATTGCCTGGTGGGTAGCATCTTGGTAGCTTGGTGGGAGGGGCTTGGTTCTCCTTCCAAGCCATCCCAAATGAATGAATAAGCAATGTGCAGCCAGCAGTTTCCTACCCCCTTTCACCAGCTTGCCTTTCATTAGCTCCCTTCTACAAAGACATTTTGTGGTAAAAGTAAAGACTGATTTGGTGAAGTTACTGGCAAATGTCCCGAACCTCGACCTCCAACTAGAATTTCCTACTCACATACAGTAATAGAATAAGCCAGAATGAGTACTGAGCTATGTATTTGCATGAGGCTAAGTCTAATTTTAAATTATGAATCCATTTGAGCTGTGCAGCTCACTTGAGGAAGGATGGAGGATTGAGCAATGCATATGCAGAGACTCACTAAAATTTGTTATGTAAATGAATCATCCATACGTACAAGCACTGTGCAACTGTGGTGAACTCGGCACTCACCACCCTTGTCCTCAAGGAGCTCTTCGGCTAGGGAGGGAGAAGAACAATGGCAATTCCAAAGCATTCTTTGACAGAAAAACAACGACCACAACAGTACTAACCCATGATGCTATAGTATCAAGCCAGAGGGACACCTAACTCAGGTGTGCAGAAGCTGGGAAGATTTCAAGGGGAAAGTTGCATGGAAATCAGATTCTGAAGGATGTGTAGGCATTTGTTAAGGGAGTGGTGGAGAGGAAGGAGGAATATTCCAGGCAGATGAAAGCCCAAGCTTAGAGATCTGTTTTGAGGTAAGAAAGCTTGGCGAGACGTGGTCACAAAGGGCCTTGCAAAGTCAGGTTGTGAAATTTGGGCTTTATCTTATGAGGAGTGGAGGCTAATGAAGGGTTTAAGCAGATCAGTGATATGATCAGATCTGGGTTTTTAAAAAAATCATTCTTTATATGAAGCTTATTTCATCAGGATCCTCTCTACCTAACATTTTGCAGATAATATGACTATATACGACTAAATGATACAACTATACTGATCTGGGTGCATTATTGTCTTTTTTACAGTATGGGAGTATAATGTAAGCATTATTATATAAGTACATCTCACCTTATTTTAAATGACCATGATGCCGATAAAATAATAAAAATAACCATGACAAAATTTGTTGAGAGTTTACTGAGTGCCAGGAACTGTGCTAAGTTTCTTATACATTTTCAAATTAAACCCCTTTGAAATAAGTCCTGTTACTGTCCCCACTTTGTAGATAAGGAAATAGCAGATAAGAAGCTGTAAGTAACTTGCTTAGGTCATATAGGAAGCATGGGTCAAAACTGCAGCTCTGGTAGTCAGACAGCAGAGGCTATGCTGCTCCCCACTTTCTAGACTATACTTCCGCTCCACTCCCTCCTCCCCACCCCCTCCAAAAGCAAAAAAGTGAATGATCACAACAAAAGTAGTCTATGAAATTAGTTGGGAAGTAATTTTCACCAGAATGATTTATTTATTTCTCTAAAACTTTGTGTTCACCAATCAGGCCATTAGAGACCAAATATGCTAGGTGGACATCATGACCCAGTTTGTATGTGTGTAGAAACTGAATATCAGCTTAGTCTCTTGCTGAAAGGCTGTTTGCCATACTCCGGTTCAATGGTTTAAGGAACTTCAAATTTAACTAATTAGCAAGAAATAACAATAATAAAAATACTCAGACTTAGGGATATTGGAATCATTTCATCTTAATGAGAAGAATCTTGTGGAAAAGGAACAAAAATTATTAAGAAGAGTGATAAGATTAGCTTGTATCGAGGACGAAAAAGTATGAATCATAGGGTAAAATGGCAAATACCATTGGACGGTGGATAGGATCTGGGCAGTTTGGCCAGTGGCGATCTTACCTATAGAATGCTATTAAAAGCATAAAGAAGATTTCATTCTCCCTAAGCAACCCAAGTTGCTTCTCCAGTATGTGCTTCCTTCCTTAATTATGTTTTACTAGTGCGTATCCCTATTTGGGCAATTGAACCTCTTAATCTCATCGGTGATGTTGCGTTAGAGAAAGATAACAATTTTGCTCTCATTAATTGCCTGCTTATCGGAGCTGACATTTCCAAACCCACACAGGGAGCCCATAACTTTCTGTTCAAGAATATTTTAGTCCAACTAAATGAGCATATAACTGTTGACATACTAAATAAAAGGGTTGACTCACTCGTTACCCTGGAACCAAGGCTGTATTCTTAGAGGGTGTCACCTTACAGAGCCCTGGTGTCCTTAAAAAGAATCTGCCTGTTCCCGAACTCTCATGAACTTCAATATTCCATCGTTCTGGATCCCAGAAGCCTGTTAAGTGGTAACTGGAAATGAGATGCTCTCGTGTGGAGAATACTAGGCATGATAGGCTAAGAAAGGAAAGCCCTTCTTCAACAATCGTCGGATTTAACGTCTTATTTAGGGACCAAGCTTGTGCTGGAAGGAGGGGAAGATCAAGTTTGGTTTTCCTATGACTGACTGGCTGTGCCCACAGAAACCGAGGCCTCCTCTTGCAGCCCCAGCAGTGACGGTCAGGGAACCTAGTGCTGTGTTGGTGGCTCTGTTCCTCTTTGTACAGCAGCCCTGTGTCTCCAGCTCTGGTTGGAGCACAGGCCGCAAATAAATTGCTAACATTTAAGTGCATCTGTTGCAAAGAGAGAAGCACAGAGGACACTGAGGAAATTTCGAACCAAATTTCAGGACTGAGCTCATAAAAGCATGCACCATCTGTGGAATTTTGTTCATATGCATCACTATAATGGGAGGGGGGCAATAGAGAACGGAAAAAAGAGATAAAGGATTGACTGGTAACTGGATTTCAAACTAAACTCTCTCTTCTCAGATCGGTTCTCAGGTGGCATTTGGGGCAGGCAGGATCCTAACTATCTTTCCTTACACTGAAGCGTCTGGCAGTGGGGATTTAGTTGCATGAATCAGCAAATTCCTTCTGCCTCTGTGTCTAAACACAGTTTCCCCCTGACCTCCACCCTCCATCTGCCCCCAACCCTCTATAATTTACTGATCTTGTACAAAGATAGACTTTCCATCTTTCTTCCTGCTGCTTTGCTACTGCCCCAGGCTGGGCTGAATATAACTCTTTTTCCTCCCATCATCCGTGTGGCAAAAAAAAAAAAAGAAAGAAAAAACTCAAAACAAAACCCAAAACCTGATCATTTTCTGATAAGCACTTCACATTTCTATAGTGCAGGAAAAGGGAAGTTCCTTCAGAATCCCTTTATAGATGATCGCTCTCATTGTCTAACAGGCTTTTCATTGTTTGTAATTTTCATTTCCCTCCACAGTTCAGGGCACTTTGAAAAAAACTCTATTCAGCACTTTTCCACTCATAATTCAAGAAAAAAGAGTCATGCAGTATAATAAGGATAATTAGCTCTGACTGAAAATAATACACTTGGCACCAGAGAGCCCCCCCATGCACACAGTATCCATTTATCGTTCTGTGTACCCTCTGTCAAGGCTAATCACCACTCCTGTAATTACTAACCTGTTGAAAGAACAAAGGAAAATGCAATGCTGTACTTCAGTAAATAACACTGCTTCTTCCCATATCATCTCAATAAAACTCTTAGAACAGACTCTTTCCTTACAATGTTAGAGTTTAAAACTGCTGTTTGTCCTCAAAAATATTATTTGCTATTATAAGAATGATTTTCAGTGTGTATGCATGGAAGAGGGGTTGCATTTCTTTAATTTAGATTCTTGTAAGATAAAGATAGCTGGGAGTGATGATCTCATGTTTAATAAGGCTCAACATTTATGTCACACGCTTCCTTTTCATTAATTTGTTAACCTTGGCTCAGTGTGGGAACAAGCACCGTGTGAGTGACCATATGCTTCCCCTGTTAATGTGTCTTAATCCAGACCAGCAGACACTTGTCGTTTCCCTCCGAGGAGAGATGCTGCTGGTCATGCCAAACCAAAGTGGAGACAGACAGACAAAGTCCTCTCTCTTTCCTAGGGGTGATGCACCCTGGGAAATACTAAAACACAGGTTCTGATTGTCATCCTTTTCATTCCTCATTCATCTGCCTGTCCCTCCTCATCGTACTAATGATATTTTTCTCTTCTGTATACACTCTGGACCTAGTCTGCTAGGAAACAATTCCTGTTCTACTGGACTGTGCATAAATAAAGAGGGTTGTGGATGCTGGTACTTTAACATAGTGAAGTCTGTTGTCTCAACCCACCCTCTCTCTAAACAGAATTCTGAGTCTTCAGAAATAAACTTCTTTCAGGTTTAGACAGAAAGAAATGTCCACACCAGACATACTGATTTAGCTTGCATTCATTTCTGGGATCCAAATGCTTCATTTCTTATCAAAAGACAAAAATGAGAAATGTTGTTAACGAGATTGCTGAGTCATTGTTATGAAGCTGTAAAGAGTTACAATGAACAAGGAAGGTTCAAAAACTGAGGTGTCATTCTGATTTCCAGAGAGGAAGTGAGAATGAATTCTAGCCAAGATGCTAGAATGGATTACTGAAGAGAAGAAGCAATGATCACTCGGAGCTGGCATGGGTTCACTAAGAACAAATCACGTCAAACACAACTGACTTCTTTCATTGACAATATAAGCAGGCTTGTAGATAAGGGAATAAGCTAGATGTCTGACTTTTGTTTTTAGTCTATATCTGAAGCTTTGTTGAGAATCTCACAAAATCATAAGATTCTTGTGGAGGAGGTGGCAGATTATTAGCAGAATATCAGTATTAACCATTATTAGTTATTACCATCAATCCAGAGACGTTCAGGGAGAAGAAAACAGGAGAATAAGGAATTAGACGCTATATCCATGAGAAACAACAGGGAAAAAAAGATTCCTGGGGGGAGACGGAAAAGAAAAAGTGTTCTGGGTGATTAGACTTCTGTGTGGAATTGAGTCGCATTTGGATCACCCTGGTGAAAGTGACAGGGACCTGGATTCCAGCTCAACCTTCAGAGCTATCCAAAGATGGAATGGATTGTCTCTGAAGGTTCAGGGAGTGCTCCATTACTGTAGAAGTCATAAAGGAATACTTTACAACAGAGTAGAATTTCATAGTTTACAGAATCGTCACATGACTCCTCGTCTTAAATCTTTTCTAGGCAAACTGAAGGCTGAGGCTCTAGCTGAGGCTCAGTGAGTTTTAGGAGAACTGGCCTAGTCTATGGCTCCTGGATACGAATCAAAAAAGGAAGTGAACATTGCATTTTGGATGAAGGCCGTCTTGGGAAGTTTCAAAGTCATCTAAAAAAGATCTTATTGGAAAGGGAGATAGAGGAACAGCAAGGAGCTCATCAGAAACAATGTTTGTCACTAATCCTGGGTGACACGACTGCTCATGGAATGGAGGAGTGGACAGCGTCTACTGCAACCTCTGGAGAGAGGGAGGCAGCCTTCTGGAAGTCTCCTCTAGGCTTCTGTTGTCGATAGCAGGCAGAGAGCTCTTTAAGACAATGAGCCAGTTCCAAAATTATCACATTTTATCCTCATGACCACCCCTATGGGTGAATAGGAAAAGCACTTGTGTCTCCATTTTTCAGAAGAGGAACCTGGAACCCAGAGAGCTGGCATAAAATTTTCCAAGCCTCATAGCAAACGTAAGGCAGAGCCATGCGTACAAAAGCACAGATCTATCTCACTGTGGGCTTCATCACACCAAGGTCAATATGAGAACACAGGTAGAAGATAGATACATTAACACAGACAGATGGATCTTACCACCCTGGCATACTCTGTATTCTTTTTCTCTTGCTCTGATTTCTATAATTTGTTTGGCTGCAGATAACTGCAAAATCTTCTGGGTTTCCCCATTGATCTCTTTGTACCTATCTGATACATTTTTGAGGTAGAGTTTATGATGCTACCAATTCTTTTTCTTTGACTGTCTCAAAATCGTAGTAGATAGACATTCATTTGCTCCTGCTTATAATTACAGACTAAAAGATATTATCTAAGCCTCTAAGGAGTTGGACATTTGCAGCTACTCAGACAATTTATAGCTGTCAGTCTAAAATAAGATGGTGAGTCTTCATTAGCCTGGAGTCAGATCCCCAAGTGGAGGGTAGGTCCAAGTGGTTAGGAATATTTTGGCTTACCAAGTCACCTGGACATTATTGTAATTTTTTGGGGCGGAAAACATCCCTTTACTACATTTATGTCTTTAAAAGAAAACAATTTGCTGAATCACTTCTTGGGTTTAACCAAATATTATTATTAAAAAAAACACTATACTTTTAAAAATGATTTCTTGAACTGGTGAATGCATAGCCACATATAATAGATTAATATAAAGGTATGGATATATAGAGGACAAGCTAATCATTCCCAGGCATAAATCATTTCAAAGAATTAAAATTGCTAGTTGTGATAATGAGAAGAGTATCTTTGACTTGAAAACCCTTGTCAGTAGGATGCCATGCTCTTCATGAGTCTTGAGTTTCCCAAAGACCTTTGAGGCTGATGTTGAGTTAGAAGAATCAGAAAGGAATTTTCAGGGAGAAAGCTTCCTTCTCACTTTAGTTGAATATTATGAGTTATCAGAGGGGTAAATTAATCTTATAAGGAGAAATCTAAATCTGAATTCCTGGAAATTTTGCTGCAATTGTTTTATGGTGGCATTAGGAATTCTCAGGAGGCCCTTGTCTAATCTGTTGCCTATGCAATAACATAAGTAATTATGAAGTAGGAAGGGAATTCTGAAACCCTCGTGGAGCAAAGAAATTGGTAGTGTTTAGTTTAAACCGGAGCAGCAAGTTGAACTTCCCATGTTTGTCTTCTTCATTCTGTCTCAGAATCCCTTATTTCCCTCCCATCAGTCCTTACCCGACAGCTAGGTTCCAGCTCATTTTCCAATTCACTCAAATAGATGTCTCTGATGACCCCATATCACACTGTCTAGTTGCTCAAATCTCTGAGAATATCTTCTTGTTACTATAAACTACAGATTGTGGGAGATACAAAAATTAGACACAGTCCTCCTCTATTTAGGAAGACTATCCCTGTGTAAAAATAGAGCCAATGAGACAATCAGACAGTGCAATGCCAGACAATGGTAAATGCCTGGCACTTGGTACAGACAATAGGAGTTACGTAACTTTGGAAAACAAGACCCTTTTGGGTTCAAGCAGTCAGGGAGGGTTTCTCGAAGGTGAGAAATGAGATGAACCATCCCTGGTGCGCATAGTTCTTAGGAAACTATACCTGAGTGGCTTCCATATAAGTCTTATTCAAATGTGGCTGTTTAGTTGCAAAATGACTCAACCCAACTGCCACATGCTTAGTTTATTTGCGGCTACTCAACATTCTTTGTTATTTCCCTGTGCCCAAGCACACTTAAATGGACTTGTTTTTATAGTGTTGTGCTATAATTGTAGTTGGCTTCGAGATGGGAAGCCAGATATAGGGGAGGCAAGGCAAGGTTAACATGGAAGCAGTTTATCTGAAAACAGTTGAGCTGCTAGGGTTACCACAAAGTCAAGAATCAAGACAAGGGCAAGAGGATAAAACTCAGCAAGTAAACTGGAACTGACTCAAAGTATCAGCACTCACATAGACATGGGCAGCTATTTCAAAACTGAGGCTACCTTCCACAGATTGTCTTATGGACTTCATGCTGGTATAGAACCAAGGCAAGAACTGGATAGGTGAGGCTCTGTAACAGAAAGTGAGTTAGCCACCTAGAAGAGGAAGTAATTAGATTGTGGTATATACCGTAAAGTATATGGGGCAAAACATAGGCTAATCTTTACACTCAACATGCTTTTTGGGGTATCAAATAATGCATAGTTTACTTAGCTCAATTTCAGATAGTAGAGCATCAATGTATATGAATGATCATGCTGAAACATCGGTTGTGGGGGAAAGTGCTCATAGTGGTCCTGAAATATGCTGATTGGAGAGCCCTTAGAGTGCTGAAGTTTGGTCTAATCCACACCTTGGAACACCAAAAGACTGCTTCAGCGTCCGGGTCCATTTTTCACATGCCTCTAATGGTAGCACTCATCTTTTCAATGTAGACAAACCTTATGATTTTCAATGAAAGTGCTCATGTAAGACCTTTAAAAACCAAGACCTGTGTGTTCTTCATGAAAATGTAAGAGTCCCTGACATTTAGGGTAACAGAAGGAGTTGCTCTGATATTCATTGCTAAATTTACAAGATTTGGCTGAAACTCCAAACGTCTGTCCTATCACGGTGAAGTATTAGTCAGTCTTTAAAACCTTTAGCTTACTGTACTCTGGTGTGTGAGTGTGTTAAATGCCATGAACTATGTGACTGGTGGGCAGATAAATTGCCCAGATTCAAGCAATTTTTTAAAGAAACTATTGACTACATGGAGTCATTTAGCTTAACCTAGGCATTCAAATCATTTGTGAAAAGAGGAGAATCACAGACGGGAACCATAGTGTCCGGTAAAGTTAGAACAGTCTTTTAAAGATTGTTGAGTATAGCAGTCTAAAGTAATTTGGGGAGTGAAAGTATGTCTTTCCACTAGCTCTGAGAGATGGGAACGTATTATTAGGAGAAAGTTTCCCAGATAAAATAATTTGTGGACACTGTGTTAAGCGAAGCCAAACAAGTTCCTTTGTGATTTTTAGAAATTTCAATATGCTAATATGCATTAGAGATAAAGAGGGCCATCAACTTATTTCACTAAGACTTTTAAAAACTTTCATGGATATAGTATTCTGAGAAATGCCAATATATTTTCTCTTCAGAATGAAAGCAAGACCCAGAGTGCTTGAGGGCTTTACCTAAAGTTACAAGCTATCTATGCATAAATAGCTCTAAAACAATTTACTTGAGTGAGGGGATCACCAGGGTGGTATAACACTGTGTGGAAAACAGACAAAGGGAAGAATGGTGGCCATTTCTGAAAGAATTAATGCTACAGATTTGAGGTTTTGAGTTGCATTGGACAAGAAGGCAAGGCAATGGCAGGAAGTAGCCCTACAGCAACCAGACTAGATAGATCATACATACGTGTGACCTATTGGACCTACAGAGCACTTGGGTAAGGCCACAGATCCTAGCTGCCAGAGAAACTCCCCATCAGCCATCTTCGTATTGACTATCATTTGCACGGACTGGATGGATTTCCAGAGGAATGTGTGGAGACCAATTAAAAGACGACATTAATTTTGATAATGAGCATTTGCATTGGCTTATAAATCTGAGAAATACATAACATGGTGCGTATTAGTAATACATTTTTGTTGCTTTTAAATTTGCACTAGAATATTTTCTAATCATGTGTAGAAAAACACTATTAGAAAGGGGCTTCACTTTCCATTAATGATTTTAAGAGGAGAATTTTTATAGTAGGATTCATGATCCATGAATCCCTGAGTGTTACATAAATAATAAAGGAAACTGCAAAATGATCTTATGTAAAGTCACTCCACAAAATGCATGTTTAATTAGCACCTACTAATAAAACAGATTCATATGAAATTATTTAGAGTGACATGTACTACTCTGAACAATACAGTCTCAGCTCAGGTTGCCAAGGGCATGCAACATAACCTGCTTTTAATTGAGCAATTTATCACCAAACAAAATACGAGACAGCTTGTGTTTTACAGTTTCTGTAGTACATCATTATCCAACAATAAATGCAAAAATAAATTACAAAAAAAACCCAAACTTTAAATGAGAAAAAAAAAGGCACAGATTTCTTTGTGGGGGGATTTAACAATCTAAGGGTTTTATGTGAAAACCAAAAAATGGATCGACATTTTAAAATAACATGCTGGTTATTTTAAAAGCAAAATTGTGGTGCTTTCTTTTTAACTTGACCACATTATTTTCAATATGTTGTAAGAACTACCTTTGAAGAATAGCCCAGAGCAGTTTTAAAGGCATGACTCTGAAATTTAGAATCTATTTTGATTTTGTACAAATGCAAAACAGAAGATTACTTTTAGTTGAAATAGGTTGTTTTTCACCCTCCACACCCCCCACATACACACTCATAGAGTCAAAGAAATAACTGGCAAATAATATGATGAAAAACAGTAAAAGAAGAATATAAATCAGGGCTGCCTTTAGGAGGTTTTAGTATCCAGGACTATCCTGGGAATGTCTGACTGAGGGATTTGTTAATCACTCTTTGGCAATAACTCTAACATTCATGATTAAATGAATGTCAAAGGCAGTCTTAAAAGGTAAAGAAAGAAAGAAAGAGGAAGGTAGGAAGGAAGGAGGGAAGGAAGGAAGGAAGGAAGGAAGCAAGGAAGGAAGGAAGGAAGGAAGGAAGGAGAGAGAAAAGAAAGAAAAGAAACCACCCACAGAGCATTGCTGCTTGAGAGAGAATTATGGAAAGGTCAAAGGGCAGTCCTCTTATTTGCCATGAGACCATCCTTGGCCATGTTGATGATCAGAGTTTATTGTGTGTATCTGACTCTCATATCTTTTTATCTCAGGACCAGCTGTGTCACCTCATTCTCACCCAGGAACTGTCTCTCCCTCTTGCCCCATCCCCCTATCCTGTCAACGTAACTCTTGTCCTTTAAAAGTACGAGCTGCCTGAGGCCTGAGTCCTATAGTCTCAGAGGGTGGATTGGAAGTGACCTTACTGCTGGGCTAAAATATGAGGAAAATTCTGAATCTTACTCTAACTTATAAGAACTGTGAATTCAGAGGTCATAAAGGTCATTTCTTTCTCCTTGCAAAATCTGGGAAATATTTTGGATGCCTACTGTATTCAAGGTGCTGAGCTAGGTGCTATCAGGTAAAACAGGTCTGTCATCAAGGAGGTGACAAGTAAGTGTCCTAAGAGGAGTTTTTAATAGCATGAAGATCAGGAAAAAGCTAGGATTAGAATTTAACATTCCCTTCCTCGAGAGCCAGCCTATACCTCTGAAGTTAGACAACTGCATAGAATCCTGGCCTAATTGGAGAGGAGCTGTTCTCCATCGATCCATGTTTTTGACTAAATATCTCCAAAAAAATTCTTGGTCCTCTACCCTGCAGTGCTTGCTGTGGACTCACATTATATGCAGTGGAAATTATTTATGCCTATCCTACAGCAGAATAAAGTACCATACATAGAGAATCAAAAATTTTTTCTGTAATATGAATCTATTTTAACAGCAAAAACCTCACCATTTTACAAAATATAGTGATGAATTATTTGAAACATACTTTTGAAATGTAAATATTAGCCTCATATGGTCTTTGGCTTAAAAGTTTGGATTTGTATACACTTGGTTCTCCAAAAGTAATACATACCCATGCATATTTCTTAGGGGAGTAATTCCAGTGCTGGCTTAAGCCTTTATATATTGAGTTTCATATAAACTTTATATACTGCCCTCATTTTATTGTGGCTTCATTTTTCTCACTTATTTTACCTGTTTTCTTTTTCTTCTTTTTGTACCACAGCTCTCTATATAAGCTGCCTTAAATCCTTTCTGTAACTTGATGGGGCATTAATTAATAAATAAAATATCAACTCTATATCTTCTCTCTAGGACACAAGATGTCCTTATGTTGATATGCCAGGCCCGGGTCAGAGGCAAAAGAATTCCATTCAATCCCATGGTACTATTAAGAACGTTCACTCACTGGGCACTGGTAAGACCCTGTGGGTTTATAATAGCTTAGCAGCTACTTTCTGTTAAGGACCAATGCCTTTTATGGCCCTAAAAAGCAGGGCACACATTTTTGCTCTTGAAGACATGATCAACATGTTCTGTTGCAAGGCTGTTTCAGATATAACTTTTGCATATGAATAAGAACAAAAAAATCAGGGCTGCCAGCTCTTTAGCCTCCTTGAACATCAGAGGCCGAGAAAACAACATTTTCAAACCTTTTATGTATCAACAGAATAAAATATTTTGAAGACACACTAGTCACATATGGTTATCCCAAAATATCACAATTCATGAATATGGGTGTTATTGTTTTTTTGTTCTGCAGGAAAGCTTCACACACTCTTTCACAGATATGCCAAGTATAGCTTGATTCATAATAGATTCATAATAGACTCTGAAAGATGAACATGTGAACTGCCTGCAAAGTAGTTACCCATGTTTTATTTGTTGTTGACAAAGCTAGCAGCATTTTCTTTGCTTTGGAGTAGGAATTGGGAAATTTAACTATTGGTCTGAAAAGCAAAAGAGAATGTGAAACTGAATTTAGCCTTGTGATGAGGTGACTTCACTATTCTTTACCTCAGTAAGCCTTCAAAAAGAAATAAACCTCCTTCTCTTTAACAATGTCTCCCCTATTGGAATGGGAATGGTAAAAGGGAAGTCATCTGCAAAATCCTTTATTATGCTTTGAGGGGAGAGGTATTATAATAAAATACATAAAATTATTTCAGAGCCAATTATTCCCTATATATTTTCTGTTGTAATACAGAAAACCAAGGAATAGGGAAACCTGACTTCCAGTCCCCACTCTACCATTGAGTAGCACTCACATCCAAAGTCAACTGAAGATACTATTTGACCTTGGACTCGAGTCTGATTATCTGGTTCATTGAGTCCACCAACACTTAGAGGTATGTTCCAGATACCATTCCAGATAAAGAATATATACCATAAAGCCCTTGTTCTCTTGGAATGCATAGTCATGGACTATAAGGAGAGAAGACAGGTACAAAAAATATATAGAATGGTAAAACCAAATATTACGGAAGTTTAGAAATTTGAACTAAGCCATTTTGTAAGTTCTCTCTGAGCGTTGTGGGTCTACAGAAACCTTGTACTGACTGGGAAGACAATTTTACTCTTCCTGACTAGAAGTCTTCAGAAATAATCTAATGAATAGATGATCCCGTTAGGAATGGGGCATGGCACCTTACAAACTGTATGACAGAACTGATACAGTTTGATAGGAGAGAAGCTAGCCTTGGGTCTCCAAGGGAGGGCAGGGAAGGGGGCTGGAAACTGTGGAAATTGCAGCTTACCATCAAGGGAGTGATTGGGGGTAGGGAGTCCAGGATGGCAAAGCATCCTAATGAGTGACCAGTGCAGTGTAAATCATTCAGGGTAAGAAATGCAGGCAAACAGGGCAGAACAGACAAGCAGCTGACATGGAAGAAGGGCATCAGAAGGAATTAGACTTGCAACCCCCAAGAGGGGGTTCACGGCCATGGCTATTGCCCCGGGTTAGGAAGAAGCAAAGAGCTACAATCCTGGGGCAAGTATAATTCTAGGCAGTTTCCCACAACAGGAAATTAGGAGCTAGGATCAGTAGAGAAACCAGTTATAAAAACAGCAAAAAATGCAAGATGAGGGTTCAAGAAAGCAAAGGTCACGTGATGCTAAACACCAGCTGTTTTCCAGAAGACTTAAGTCTCAACGCACAAGCAAGGACTGCTCTTGGGAAGTGAAGACAGGGTAGAGTCTGGGATTGGGGGTGGTCATGATGGGGAGTAGGGCTATGGGAAGAAGAGGAATTCAGAGGTGTGGAATCAGGTAAAAGACACTGTTCATAATCTAGGCTTCCTCAGGTATAATGAAGCCTCTCTTCATAGATGGATCTTCTTAAATTATCCATTTGCTAATAAAGTAAATATTGTTTTTATGTAACTGTAGTGGCTTCTGAGATTGTCTCGTCAACATTCACACCATCCCTTTGCCATTGTTCAACATATTGAACCCTACCTCCAGGGATGAACCCTAATTGGTCTAAGCTAATCATGGTACACCCATGCTGCTGGCCAGTAGTTGACCCAGGAACCCAGACTTAAGCCAATAAATGCGTGTATTCACTTGGACAGGGCCATTTGTCAGGAATGGTTTCATGATGCAATTCAGCCAACAGGATACAAGAAAAGTCCGTTAAGGGCTTCAGGTATGTTTCCTTGCCCTCAACAGAGAGGCACAAAGAGAGATGCTCTTCCTTTCATCTGTAGAGTGCTGTAGAGTGCTGATGTGTGGCCTTGTAATATGGTGGCACTTCTCTGGCAGCTTGAGAATAAAGAAAAGAGAAGAGGGCAGGGCCATGGGATCACAAGGAGAAGTCCTGTGTAATACCTGACCTACCTCTAGGCCTTTATTTATGCAAGGCAATACAATTCTTCATTGTTTAAATCAGTTGATTTGGATTTTCTGTCCCTTGTAGCAAAAAGCATCTTATCTGATATAACACCTTAACTATTGCCAGATGTAACACTTAAGAGGACATTTCATCATTAGCAAGCCAGTCTACAAATCACATCTGATCACAGGCAATTCTAAAAGCTAGAACCAAGTTATTAAGAGAGAGTCAATTTAATAATACTGAGTGTGCTTCAAACTTTAGGCTCTGTGGCATAAAGCAATAGACCAGACTTGGCTTTTGGCTCTAGTTCTGCCACTCACGACCTGCCTATCCATGGAAAGCCTACCTTACTTTCTTGGGGATTGAGTTATATCATCTGTACAGTTCTATAATTTTCTTCAGCTCTACGATTTCAATAAGCAATCAAACTCAACAGTCCTGGAGAAAGAACTTATGTGTCAGGGATGACTATGGGCATCAGGAACAGAACATGGAGTCATGGTTCCTGATGCTATGGAGCTTAACATCTTCAGTGATTTCTACTATGTCCAGTGCAATTAAACTAACTGATGGGTTAAAGAAATGAGGACTGAGCAAGAGGGGTGGTCTTCATGCTTCTGTATGAAACTTG
Organism: Cacajao melanocephalus; assembly: GCA_963573385.1. Classification (NCBI taxonomy): domain Eukaryota; kingdom Metazoa; phylum Chordata; class Mammalia; order Primates; family Pitheciidae; genus Cacajao; species Cacajao melanocephalus. The sequence goes on from CAUYLG010042253.1 coordinate 75,843, forward strand.
ACTAGAATGATCAGGATTTTTTGGTCTGAACAGATGAAGTCAGGGAGAAATATGATTTATGTAGAAAAAGTAAACATGGACTGTTGTTTATCTTTCTTCATCTAAGAACCATTCTCGAAGCTCAAAATAGGAAAATTTAGGACAAACAACAAAGAGTTTTTACATTTTCCTCTATTTGAGAATATAAGGGGTAGGGTACTTTTGTAAGGGCTTTATAATTTGCCCCATGTTAAAATGACGACTTCTGGCTCTTTGCTTATGGGTTTCCTGAGGAGAAATTCTTAACCTCTCTGCTTTGTACCTACTCTGCAGAAGATAGCAAGAAGACTGTGGTTACTGACCTTCCTTCCCACTTTTTTTGTTGTTGTTGTTGAGACAGTCTTGCTCTGTCGCCAGGCTGGAGTGCAATGGTGTGATCTCAGCTCACTGCAACCTCTACCTCCTGGATTCAAGCGATTCTCTTGCCTCAGCCTCCTGAGTAGCTAGGACTATAGGTGCATGCCACTATACCCAGCTAATTTTTGCATTTTTAGTAGAGACGGGGTTTCACCATGTTGGCCAGGATGATCTCGATCTGCTGACCTCATGATCTACCCTCCTTGGCCTCCCAAAGTGCTGAGATTACAGGCTTCCCACATTTGTGTCCCATAGGATCTAGTACGTTGTGTCTTCATTCTCACTGGTTTCAAAGAACATTTTTTTTCTGCCTTCTTTTCATTGTTTATCCACTCATCATTCAGGAGCAAGTTGTTCAGTTTCCATGTGATTGTGTGGTTTTGAGTGCTTTTCTTAATCCTGAGTTATAATTTGATTGCACTGTGGTCTGAGAGACTGTTATGATTTCTGTTCTTTTGCATTTGCTGAGGAGTGATTTACTTCCAATTATGTGATCAATTTTGGAATAAGTGTAATGTGGTGCTGAGAAGAATGTATATTCTGTGGATTTGGGGTGAAGTATCCTGTAAATGCCTATTAGGTACACTTGGTCCAAATCTGCATTCAAGTCCTGGATATCCTTGTTGACTTTCTGTCTCATTGATCTGTCCAATATTGTCAGTGGTGTGTTAAAGTCTCCCACTATTATTGTGCAGGAGACTAAGTCTCTTCATAGGTCTTTAAGAACTTGCTCTATGTATCTGGGTGCTCCTGCATTGGGTGCATAAATAGGATAGTTAGCTCTTCTTGTTGCATTGATCCTTTTACCATTATATAATGCTCTTCTTTGTCTCTTTTGATCTTTGCTGGTTTAAAGTCTGTTTTATCAGAGACTAGGATTACTGCCCCTGCTTTTTTTTGCTCTCCATTTGCTTGGTAAATCTTCTTGCATCCCTTTGAGTCTATGTGAGTCTTTGCATGTGAGATGGGTCTCCTAAATATAACACGCCGATGGGTCTTGACTTTTTATCCAGTTTGCCAGTCTGTGTCTTTTGATTGGGGCGTGTAGGCATTTACATTCAACATTAATATTGTTATGTTTGAATTTGATCCTGCCATTTTGTTACTGGCTGGTTGTTTTGCCAGTTAATTGATGTGGCTCCTTCATTGCATCATTATTCTTTACCATTTGGTATATTTTTGCAGTGGCTGGTACTGATTGTTCCTTTTCCTGTTTAGTACTTCCTTCAGTAGTTCCTGTAAGGCAGGTCTTGTAGTGATGAAATCTCTCAGCAATTGCTTGTCCATAAAGGATTTTATTTCTCCTTCACTTATGAAGCTTAGTTTGGCTGGATATGAAATTCTGGGTTGAAAGTTCTTTTCTTTAAGGATGTTGAATATTGGCCCCCACTCCCTTCTAGCTTGTAGCGTTTCTGCCAAGAGATCTGCTGTGAGTCTGATGGTGTTTCCTTTGTGGGTGACTAGACCTTTCTTTCTAGCTGCCCTTAGGATTTTTTCCTTCATTTCAACCCTGAATCTGACAATTATTTGCCTTGGGGTTGCTCTTCTTGAGGAATATCTTTGTGGTGTTCTCTGTATTTCCTGGATTTGAATGTTGGCCTGCCTTGTGGGGTTAGGGAAGTTCTCTTGGATAATATCCTGAAAAGTGTTTTCCAACTTGGATTCATTCTCCCGTCACATTCAGGTACACCAATCAAGGATAGTTTAGGTCTTTTCACATAATACCATAATTCTTGGAGGTTTTATTCGTTTCTTTTCACTCTTTTTTCTCTAATCTTGCCTTCTCATTTTATTTCATTGATTTGATTTTCTATCTCTTATATCCTTTCTTCTGCTTGATTGATTCAGCTGTTGAAACTTGTGTATGCCTTGCGAAGTTCTCGTGCTGTTTTTCAGCTCCATCAAGTCATTTATGTTCTTCTCTAAGCAGGTTATTCTAGTTTGCATTTTGTCTAACCACTTTTCAAGGTTATTAGTTTCTTTGCATTGGGTTAGGACATGGTCTTTTAACTCAAAGAAGTTTGTTGTTATCCACCTTCTGAAGCCTGCTTCTGTCAGTTCGTCAAACTCATTTTCTTTCTTGTTTTGTTCCCTTGATGGTAAGGAGTTGTGATCCCTTGGAGAGGAAGAGGTGGTCTGGTGTTTGAAGGTTTCATCCTTTTTGTACTGGGTTTTTCCCATCTTTGTGGATATATCACCCTTTGACCTTTGAAGTTGGTGATTTTGGGAGAAATCTCTGAGTGGACCTCCTTTCTACTGCAGTTGGAGCTATATCTTTTTTGGCCTGTAGAGGAGCTGCTGGGCTGCCTCCAATTCAGTCAGGTTGCTGGATGGGTAGTCTTCCCCAGGGTTTGTTTGCGAGTGAAATTAGCCCCGCCTTCCCAGTGGTGCCTCTCCTTCCCTGAGCTCGAGCTTCCTGGCTGGAGTCAAACTGGTGTATTCACTGCCAAGCTCTCTGTCTCAAGGGCTTCAGTTTGAGTTTTGTAGGGGGTGGGGCCTGCCAGGCCTTATGACCTATTTCCCTGTTTTCAACTCTGCGTCTTTCTGTGGGACAGGTTGTTCCCTCCCACTGGCGTTAGTCCAAACTTCTGCGCAGGTCCAGCCAACAGCAATTTGCGGAGGGAGCCATCACTCAGATTTGCATGGACAACCCAGGGCACCCCTCAGTCTGGCGGGGCTCTCCTGGACGCTGGGTTGCAGGAGGGATGAGGTGAGCACAGGAGCCAAATGGGAGCACCGAGGGGGTAAAGTCCCCCGACCCTCCAAGCCGATTGCATCATCCATGTGGGGATGCCCCACCCTGTCTTGGTTTGCCCTCCCTGGGCGGCTTTCACCCTTCTTTGGCTCCTTCCCTGGGCTATTTTCAGAGTCCTTCCAGTCCGCCTGAAACGAACCCAGCACCTCACTTAAATTGTGAAGTCCTCTAGCCCTCTGCATCTCATTTGCTGGGAGCTGCATTCTGGTGTTGGTGTTGCCTCTTCTCGGCCATCTTGGTGCTGCCTCCCCTAATAGGATTATTAACAGTTCCCTGCAAACACTACATAAGCCATTTTAGGATAGCAAGTGTTTCTTGTAGTGTTAAAGATATATCTAAAAATCATGTTTTATAATAAACAATTTTATATCCTTTTCTTAATGATTAGATCATTGAATAACCATGATAATCATTCATAAGGGACATAGAATATTTCCATGAACAGGATTATCTACTCATTGTTTTAAAAATTTAGGAATTAGGCTTATTAACTTCAGGAATCTAATTTTCTTGAGCTATAACTTATATACAGTAAAATGTGTATATTTTGTATATAGTTTGATGCATTCTGGCACATGTATACGTTTGTGTAATTGCCATTCCAATCAGGATACAGAGCATTTCCAGAAAGTTTCTTCATTTTCTTTTAGAGGCAGTCCTCCCCATCTCTACCTCCCACCCAGGAAAGCTAATGATCTGATTTCTGACACTATAGGCTAGTTTTAGAAAAGCAGTTATTTCATATTACTCACATTTTTTCTCTCTAGTTGCCTTCATGATTTTCTCTTTATATTTGCTTTTTAGCAGTTTGACTATGATGTGCTAGATTTTGAGGTGAGGGGAGTATTTATCTCATTGAACTTGTTGGATCTGTGTTTAATGTCCTTATTTTTGGAAAATTATTTGTCATTATCTCTTCAAGTATTTCTTCTGCTCCATCGTCTCTCCTCTTTCTCTAGGACTCCAGTTATGAGTATGTTGGACCATTTGATAACATCTTATACTTTGTGGATATTCTATTCTTTCTCCCCTGACATGATTTTTTTCTCCTTGTGTTTCAGTTTAGGTAAATTCTATTGACTACTGTTCAAATTCACTGATATTTCCTTAGTTATGTCAGAAGCTGATGAGCACACCAAAGTAATCTTCTTCATCTCTGATACTGTCTTTTAAAACTTTTAATATTTCCATAGTTTTCATTTATCCACTGAAATATCCAATCTACTCATTTATGTTGTTTATCCTTTTCACTAGATCTTTTAACACTTTAATCTTAATCATTTTTAAGTTCCTGTCTGACAGGTCCAATATATGAATCATCTGTGAGTCTGTGTCTATTGATTAACTTGTCTCTTAGCAGTAGGTTGCTTGGGAAATTCTTGTTTGTTTTGTGTATGAGATTTATAATTTTTTATTGAATGATGGACATTGTGTGAACATTAGGCACTGAGGCAAACAGTATTTACACCTCAAAATGGACTTGCCTCTTCTACTAGGCTATTATTTTGTGAGGTTAAATCAGTCTAGTCAGGAGGTGAGCTGGATTTTGGTTTTGCTACCTATGGTAGACATAGACTTCAAATTCTTCTAGTGCTAAAGTGTTGTTGCCTAGTGCTTAGGGATGCTATTCTGGCTAAGTTTTCCTCAGGATTACTGCTCCAGCTAATCTTTCAGCTGTTTCTGCATGTATGTACCACAGAGAGGATATAGCTTCACACTCTTGCTCTTCCCCTAGCAGAAGACTGCTGTTGCTTAGCACTCTGTACTTTGCTTTTGTTGGTGCTGGAGGCAGGGTATAGTTCTCTGTTCTGGCACAGTCTCAGCCTTAGAGAAGCCATGTACACCTGGGTCTTGGGGATTTTTCCTGCATTACTGGTTCTCCTCCCTATGACAGCTGAATGCTGCCTTTCCTTGCAACTGACATTAGCAGTTTTCTGCCCCTCTTACAACAGTAGGAATTTTCTAAAAAATAAGGAAAGATATCAAACACAGTGCCATCTATTTGGTATTGGTATAGAATCTTAGGCGCAAAGCAGTCTTGTGCCCATAATTGAGTTTTTCTTCCACCTTTCTCCCAACCACATATTGTCCTTTATGGCACCCTATGGGACTTGCCACCCTTCCTCCTGCTGCTTAAGTCTTTTGTTTCATTAGCATGAAGAGTCTGAAAAAACAGGTAGCACCAAAGCTCTGTGGGGTAGAGGATTTGTTGTTCCCCCTAGAGGGACAGATACATCCAAAGTCTATTTTCTTCTTGCCTGGCTGACTGTTCTGTGGCCTTCTCATTTCTCCAAGTGCAGCATCTGGTCCAAGATGTGAAAGGGGCCCTTTTCTTGCCCCATGTAATTTTTGAAAGTTTATAAGAACTTTAGATATAATTTTAATAGTTCTTTATCTTACTGAATTGAATACTAGGGCACATATATGCTTACAAAATGTCCAGAGAACTACAACTAAAATTTGAAGTTTTGATTTGTAGTACAGTTTCTGTTATAATATGTGGACTGGTTTCAATATAAATACTCACTAGTGTCTCATAGAGTGAATTGATGCATAAGACTATAAAAATTAAGTCTTTTGTTACATGAGCTTTTCATTTCCAACAAATTCTCAATACAAATGATTAAGTTTAGTCTCTTTATGTTTCTTTGCTATTTCCCTTGATTGTTTATAACATTCATGACATACTTTTCAAGTAATTGTGTTTTTATAATATATCCAAAGGCAGCCTCCACTGTAAAATCTAGACATTATTATTTTTGTGATTGAAACTCAACCTCTCTATTACAGATGGCTTCCATCTGTTTCATTGTAAAATGGGTAAAAATATATTCATGAGCTTTCTTCTCTTTAATGATACAAATTTTCTATTAAATGTGAGCCACAGTGTTAAATTTAAAATATAGTTTAGGTAAATAAAACTACAGAATAAAATATATTTAGAAGTAAAATATTAACAATTGCATTCAGACCCTGTGTTTTGCAGTGCTCTTATGCTTTTTAATTGAAGGAATTTATCTAAAAAGTCATCGAAATAAGAGATAAAAATATATCAAAATACTATCAGCTATCTTAAAGTTTTATTACTAAACAATCTAAGTAATTAAATAAAATATTCTAAAATGTTTCTGACATTCTAAAGCATAACTCCATGACAGGACATTAAAAGCATCCCGTTTATTTATTTTCTACTGATAAACTTTAGATTACAGCTCCGGAATGCCTACTAGAAGGGCAGGGAGGTTGTAAAGGAAGTGGACCTTTTGCTGTGCTTTTGCTAGAATATACTTAACTCCTTAGAGATTGGAGGTTAGTTACATGATCAGTATAAAAATACCACTGCCTTTCACTACAGCATCAAGGAGTTTACTTAGTGGAATTTTTTTACCGCATATATCTAGTTTTCATAAATTTTACATAGAGGAAAGTGTGTGTGTGTGTGTGTGTGTGTGTGTGTACTAGTGGGACTGGGTCTAAATTTATGTCATCTAAGTGAAAGTTAATTTGCTTGAAACCCTTCATTTTATAACGAGCTGAATATCATACCTAGGGCGCCTTTCTCCCACCTAACTACTAACCAGGCCCTACCTTTCTTCACTTCTGAGATCAGGTGAGATCAGGCGCATTCAGGGTGGTATGGCCATAGGCCCTAGGACATCTTTCTGAATTCTTTAACTTGAAGTCAGCTTTTCTTGATTCATAACAGGGATAGAAAGAATCTGTAAACATCTCTATGTTTTATCGTCAGATACAAGAGTCCTAAAATTGAGTGGTCAAAACCTGGGCTAGTTTCTTAAAAGATATTACTGCACTGAAGCAGAAAACTAACCTACTTCCAGTCATTTGTTGTTAAAGCAACCATAGCTAGTATGAGCTGGTATGTGAAAGCCAAATTACCAAGTGTTCCCACCTTTTACTCTGAAGAATTAACTTTTTCAGACTCAGTGAAAAGAACTATAGTTTTGGTAAAGGCAATTTTACTGAATAGTCCAAAATTTTATTGTACTTCCAGAATTATAGAACAGTTTCCATGTAATAATAAAACCTCTTGATTGATGCTCCCCCCAAATGTGAGCATTTCAGTAGGAGAAGGGAACCTATGGATTAATTGACTTAGGTGAGAACCAGAAAAAGCCCCAACTCTCAATAAATTTGCTATTTCCGTGTTTGTCTTATAAGAATCTTCTTATTTTAAGCAAAATTTATTTTACTCAATATGCATTTCCACCTCTTCAGTTTTTCTTTCCTTATGGGTCTGAAGGCACAAAGACAGGGAACAGTAGAAAGAAAAGATTATTGTATCTTCATTTTTGTGGTTATACAAATGGTAATTTCTTGGCCCTAAAATAGTCAAGGTAAATTGAAAAACTGTAAAAGTAGATATGTTCATCTTGTTTTTTCTTATTTAGCAGAAGCATTGATAGTTCAGGAAGTGTCATTGTAAGGGCAGGGATGCCAATTTATTTATTTCTCTTTATAGAAGAATTCTAGCACAAAAATATTAAATAACGTGTAGTAGATATTCTTCCAGTGTGTTTGTTTCATTGTTAATAGAAAATACTCCTCATCTTATTAATATTACATTAAAATGAAGAATTCTGAAAACTGCGTCATGGCAGGAGGATGTATGTTTTTATTCTTCACATGTTAATAACTTTCTTCAGAGAATTGTGGTTTTAGCATTCATTCCTTGTCATATATCTGATAAAGGACTAATATCTAGAATCTACAAGGAACTCAAAAATATTAGCAGGAAAAAACAATCCCATCAAAATGTGGGCTAAGGACCTGAATAGACAATTCTCTAAAGAAGATGTACAAATGGCCAACAAGCATATGAAAAAATGCTCAGCATCACGAATGATCAGGGAAATGCAAATCAAAACCACAAAGACCTTTTTAAAAATTAACCTACTGATATTAAATTGTTTTCATCATTCCCAAGGTTATCAAAAAAAGATTTTGAACAAGCATTTGGCACTTTAATGATAGGAATCTAAATCAGCTTCAGTGATGAGGTCAATAAATTGTAAGATTCTGGTTTGATTGAGACACACACCTATCTTTGATGTCCTGGTTTGGTTCAGGCATACTGAGGATAACTTAGAGTAATCTTATTTCTTTTGGAAAGGCATAAGAATAAAACATAAATGCTAGCAAGATTCTTGATGTCATATGAAAATCACTCTCATCCTAAAGGATTTATTAGCCAGTGATCCCTCTGAAGCAAGTTCACATTTATTAGAATTTCAGAACAGTGTAGATAGTGTGGATGATTTTAGTTCCAGCTGCATAAAATACCAACAAGTTTATTACTACAATTAAAATCTTGGTTTTTTATTGCAGAATTCCATGATGTGCTGTGTAACTGTGTTGAATTTATAATGATCTAATTAAGAGGAATTTACTCCCAAAGGATAAGTTTACATTTTTTATTTTAAATTATTATTAAGGGCATATATTATTTTAATTATAGAGATAGTATATAAGTAAAAGATTCATTTTATTTTAAACATTTTCTTAAAAGTGTGTTATGTCTCATTTGTCACATTTAGAGGATGCAAGCGAACCAACTCTGAAAATCATAAAAGGAAAGAGTGAAACAATTATCTTATTTCTCTTTTACAAATTCTAATGCAAGGTAACTAGTTGATGCAGGACAGTTTCTCTTTATAGAAAAATTCCAGCTTAAAAAAGATGAAAGGGGATGATACAATGGTATGTCACACTTTATAGTCCCTAATGAAATAATGGATCTAGGCAGTGATTATCAATGGCTGCTAAAACTAGATGAAACTTAATGAATGGAGAAGGCTGATAACACCTGAACTTACTGATCAATCTGACCACACACAAAAAAGAAATAGTCAGGCATTTTGTGCCTCCTGATGTGATGCAATAAGAAATACAAACATTCTCTATAAAACTGTCTTGCCAAAATATTAAACCCAGATTGTATTACTGATAGGATCTAGAGTACCAAGTTAGTTGACATCGTAGAAAAGCAATAAGCAGAATCCAGAATATGGGAAGTTCTATGGGGAAAACCACTCAATTTCATCAGTGAATAAATGGAAAGGAAAAAGAATGAAGGAGATAGGTTAAAAGGCATTTAAGTGACTTATCAACCAAATGCAATTTGTGAGTCCTGTATTTTAAGTCAAACAAACTAGTTATTAAACAACTAGTTTGGAAATGCTGGTGACATTTTCAACACTGGCTAGTATATGATGATAGTAAAGAATTATTGTTATATGCCATGTAGCTTAATAGGAATTCTTATCGTTTAGATATACATACTGAAGTATTTTGGGATGAAATTATATGGTATCTTGAATTTAAGACAACCTAACAGAGGTACAGGAGAGATATATAGATGAAAAGATTAATAATTATTGAAGTCAAGTGATGAGCATAGCAGTTTGTTATACTGGCCTCTCTACTCTTACATGTGCCTGAAAAATTCCCTAAGAATGAAAAACTAGTAATAAACTTAAGAATATCAGATAAATAAATATAGTAAACATTAGTTAAGTTACTATAATAAGAATACACTGTAATGTAGATACAAAAGGATCTTACAGAAATATTAGCAAATTCAGACATAAAAAGTTACAAAATTAACATTGGAATATCACTTTCATTTATGATATTAACAAATAATCTGTGATTATTTCAGTGGATGCAGAAAAACTCAATAAATAAAACCCAGCATCTATTCATAATAAAAGTCTTAGGAAACTAGGAACAGAAAAGAACTTTAATCTCATTATAGGATATCTCCAAAGCTTCATGCTTTTGGCTAAAGTATTTCCTTTTACACTGAGAATAAAGCAAGGAGGCTTATTGTCACCACATTTTTTCATTATGTAAAAATCAGTTGTATATCCAGATCCCAACACAATCAATTGAAAACTAAATTTTAAATAAATGCCATTTGCAATAGTATTACAAAATACAAGTACCTGGGGATAAATTAAAACCTATTGCAAGCTTTCTGTGCAAAAAAAGTGTACAAGATTGAGAAAAATAAATGAAGACCTAAATAAATAAATGGGAGCTATATTGTGTTCCTGGTGGAAGACAATATTTTAAAGATGCCATCTCGTCAAATTAATTATATAAATTCAGTGCAATTCCAACTAAAATTTTATTTATTCATTTTTCTATTTCAATAGGTTTTTGGACAACAGTTGATGTTGGTTACATGAATAAGTTCTTTAGTAGTAATATCTGAGATTTTGGTGCACCCATCACCTGAGCAGTGTACACTATACCCAGTGTATAGTCTTTTATCTCTCACCCGCTCCCACCCTTTCCTCTGAGTCCCCAAGTCCAGTGTATCCTCATAGCTTAGATGCCACTTATGAGTGAGAATATACAATGTTTGGTTTTCCATTCGTGAGTTACTTCACATAGAATAATGGTCTCCAGCTCCATCCAGGTTGCTGCAAATGCCATTATTTCATTCCTTTTTATGGCTGAGTAATATTCCATGGGTGTGTGTGTGTGTGTGTGTGTGTGTGTGTGTGTGTATCACATTTTCTTTATCCACTCTTTGACTGATGGGCATTTGACCTGGTTCCACATTTTTGCAGTTGTGAATTGTGTTGCTATAAACATGTGTGTTTAAGTTTCTTTTTCGTAAAATGACTTTTTTTTCCTCTGGGTAGATACCCAGGAGTGGGACTGCTGGATCAAATGGTAGATCTACTTTTAATTTTTTAAGGAATCTTCACACTGTTTTCCATAGTGGTTGTACTAGTTTACATTCCCACCAGCAGTGGAAAAGTGTTCCCTTTTCACCACATCCATGCCAACATCTACTATGTTTTTATTTTTTGATTATGGCCATTCTTGCAGAAGTAAAATGGTATGGCATTATGGTTTTGGTTTGCATTTCCCTGATCACTAGTGATGTTGAGCATTTTGTCACATGTTTGTTGGCCATTTGTATATCTTCTTTTTAGAATTGTCTATTCGTGTTCTTAGCCCACTTTTTGATGGGAATCATTTGTTTTTTTCTTGCTGATTTGAGTTCCTTGTAGATTCTAGATACTACTCCTTTGTCAAATGTATAGATTGCAAAGATTTTTTTCCCCACTCTGTGGGTTGTCTGTTTACTCTGCTGATTATATTTTTTGCTGTGTAGCAGTGTTTTACTTTAATTAAGTCTAATCTATTTATCTTTGTTTTTGTTGCATTTGCTTTTGGATTCTTGGTCATGATGTCTTTGCCTAAGCCAGTGTCGAGAAGGGGTTTTCCAATGTGCTCTTCTAGAATGTTTATGGTTTCAGGTCTTAGATTTAAGTCTTTGATCCATCTTAAGTTGATTTTTATATAAGGTGAGAGACAAGGATCCAGTTTCATTCTTCTACATGTGGCTTGCCAGTTGTCCCAGCACCATTTGCTGAATAGGGTATCCTTTCTCCACTTTATGTTTTTGTTTGCTTAGTCGAAGATCTGTTGGCTATAAGTATTTGGCTTTATTTCTGGGTTCTCTATTCTGTTTCATTGGTCTGTGTGCTCGTTTTTACGGCAGTACCATGCTGTTTTGGTGACTATGGCCTTATACTACAGTTCTAAGTCGAAAAATGTGATGCTTCCAGAGTTGTTCTTTTTGCTTAGTCTTGCTTTGGCTATGCAGGCTCTTTTTTGGTTCCATATGCATTTTATGACTGTTTTTTCTAGTTCTGTGAAGAATAATGGTGGTATTTTGATGGGAATTACACTGATTCTGTAGATTGCTTTTGGCAGTGTGGTCATTTTTTAAATATGGATATTTTATTTTTTCGGATTTTTATATTATTCCATGTTACATGGAGCATGGGATGTGTTTCCGTTGTGTCATCTGTGATTTCTTTTAGCAGTGTTTTGTAGTTTTCCTTGTAGAGGTCTTTCTCTTCCTTGGTTAAGTATACTCCTAAGTATTTTATTTTATTTATATATTTATTTTTGCAGCTTTTGTAAAAGGGGTTGAGTTCTTCTTTTGTTCTCAGCTTGTCACTGTTAGTGTATACCAGGGCTACTGATTTTTGTATATTAATTTTTATCCTCAAACTTTGCTGAATTCATTTACTAGTTATAGAAGCTTTTTTGAGGAGTCTTTAGAGTTTTCTAAGTATTTGATTATGTCATCAGCAAAAGCAACAATTTGACTTCCTCTTTGCCAATTTGGATGCCTTTTATTTCTTTCTCTTGTCTGATTGCTCTGGCTAGGACTTCCAGTATAATGTTGAATAGAATTGGTGAAAGTGGATAGCTTTATCTTTTTTCAGTTCTCAGGGGGATTGTTTTCAACTTTTCCCTTTTCAGTATAATGTTGACTGTCGGTTTGTCATAGATGGTTTTTATTACCTTAAGATATGTCCCTTCTGTGCCAATTTTGCTGAGAATTTTAATCATAAAACAATTCTGGGTCTTGTTGGCTGCTTTTTCTGCATCTATTGAGAGTGTCATGTGATTTTGTTTTTAATTCTGTTTATGTAGTGTATCACATTTATTGACTTACATATTTTAAACTGTCCCAGCATCTCTGGTATGAAACCCACTTGATCATAGTGGATTATCTTTTTGATATGCTGTTGGATTCAGTTCGCTAGTATTTTGTTGAGGATTTTGCATTTATGTTCATCAGGGATACTGTTCTGTAGTTTTCTTTATTTGTTATGTCCTTTCCTGGTTTTGGTATTAGGATGATACTGGCTTCGTAGAATGATTTAGAGAGGACTCCATCTTTTGAAATAGTGTCAGTAAGACTGGTACCAATTCTTCTTTGAATTTCTGATAGAATTCACCTGTGAATCTGTCTGATCCCGGCCTTTTTTTTGTTTTGGTAACTTTTTAATTACCATTCACTCTCACTGGTTGTTATTGGTCTATTCAGAGTTTCTGTTTCTTTCTGGTTTAAAGTAGGAGGGCTGTATATTTCCAGGAATTTATCCATCTCCTGTAGGTTTTCTAGTTTATGCACATAGAGGGGTTCATACTAACCTTTAACGATTTTTTGTATTTCTGTAGTATCAGTTGTAATATCTTCTGTTTCATTTCTAATTGAGTTTATTTGGATCTTTTCTTGGTTATTCTCACTAATGGTCTATCAATCTAATTTATCTTTTAAAAAAAGCTTTTTGTTTTATTATGTTTTGTAATTTTTTTGTTTGTTTCCATTTTTAGCTCTGCTCTGATCTGGTTATTTCTTTTCTTCTGCTGGGCTTGGGTTTGGTTTGTTCTTATTTCTCTGGCTCCTTGAGTGTGACCTTACATTGTCTATTTGTGCTCTTTCAGACTTTTTGATGCTATGAACTTTCCTTTTAGTACCATCTTTGCTGTAGTCTAGAGATTTTGTTAGGTTGTATCAGTATTATCATTCATTTCCTTAGATTGTCTATTTGTGCTCTTACAGACTTTTTGTCACCATGAACTTTCCTCTTAGCACCACCTTTGCTGTATTTTAGAGATTTTGATAGGTTGTGTCACTATTATCATTCATCTCAAAGGATTTTTAAATTTCCATCTTGATTTCATTGTTGACTCAAAGATCAATCAGGAGCAAGTTATTTAACTTCCGTGTATTTGCATGGTTTTGAGGATTCCTTTTGGAGTTGATTTCCAATTTTATACCAGTGTGTTCTAAGAGTACTTGCTATAATTTCAGTTTTCTTAAATTTGTTAAGACTTGTTTTGTGGCCTGTAATATGGTCTGTCTTGTAGAATGTTCCATGTGCTGATAAAAAGAATGTCTATTCTGCGGTTGTTGGGTAGAATGTTCTGAAAATATCTGTTAAGTCCATTTGTTCTAGGGTATAGTTTAAGTCCATTGTTTCTTTATTGTCTTTGTGTTTTGATGGCCTGTCTAGTGCTGTCAGTGGAGTATTAAAGTCCCCCACTATTATTGTGTTGCTGTCTATCTCATTTGTCTTTAGTAGTAACTGTTTTATAAATTTGGGAGCTCTACTATTGGGCACATGTATATTTAAGATAGTGATGTTTTTCTATTGGACTAGTCTTTTTATGCTTGTATAATGTCCCACTTTGTCTTTTCTAACTGCAGTTGCTTTATAGTTTGTTTTGTCTGATGCAAGAATAGCTACTCCTGCTTGCTTTTGGTATCCATTTGCATGGTATAATTTTTCCACCCCTTTACCTTTAGTTTATGTGAGTCCTTATGTTTCAGGTAAGTCTCTGAAAGACAGCAGATACTTGATTGGTGACTTTTTAGCCATTCTGCCATTCCGTATCTTTTAAGTGCAGCTTTTAGGCCATTCTTAGCCATTCTGCCATTCTGTATCTTTTAAGTGCAGCATTTAGGCCATTTACATTCAACGTTAGTATTGAGATGTAAGGTAATATTCTATTCATCCTGCTTTTTTCATTGTGTTGTTGTTTTATAGGTCCTGTGAGATTTCTGCTTTAAGGATATTCTATTTTGCTGTATTTCAAGGATTTGTTTCAAGATTTAGTGCTCCTTTTAGTAGTTCTTATAGTGCTGGCTTGGTAATGGTGAATTCTCTCCATATTTGTTTGTCTCAAAAAGACTGTGTCTTCCCTTCATTTGTGAAGCTTAGTTTCATGGATACAGAATTCTTGTAAGATAATTATTTTGTTTAAGGAGGACAAAGGTGGGACCCCAATGCAGTCTAGTTTGTAGGGTTTCTGGTGAGAAATCTGCTGTTAATCTGATAGATTTTTCTTTATAAGTTCCCTGATGCTTTTGTCTCACAGCTCTTAAGATTTTTTTCATCTTGAGTTTAGATAACCTGATGACTGTGTGCCTAGGTGATGATCTTTTTGTGATGAATTTCCCAGGTGTTCTTTGAGTTCTCGTATTTGGATTCCTAGATCTCTAGCAAGGATAGGGAAGTTTTCCTCAATTATTCCCTCAAACATGTTTTCCAGACTTTTAGATTTCTCTTCTTCCTCAGGAACACCAGTTGTTCTTAGGTTTGGTCATTTAAAATAATCCCAAACGTATGGGAGGCTTTGTTCATTTTTTAAATTCTTTTTTCTTTGTCTTTGTTGGATTAGGTTAATTCAAAAGCCTTATCTTTGAGCTCTTAAGTTTTCTTCTACTTGTTTGATTCTATTCTGTTGCTGAGACTTTTCAATGCATTTTGTATTTCTCTAAGTGTGTCCTTAATTTCCAGAAGTTGTGATTGCTTTTTTATTTATGCTATGTATTTCACTGGAGATTTTTTTCATTCATATCCTGTATCATTTTTTTGATTTCTTTAAGTTGGACTTCACCTTTCTCTGGTGTCTCCTTGATTGGCTTAATAGTTGACCTTCTTCTAAATTCTTTTTCTGGCAATTCAGAGATTTAGTCTTAGTTTGGATCCATTGCTGGTGAGCTAGTATAATCTTTTGGGGGTGTTAAAAAACCTTGTTTTGTTATATCACCAGAATTGTTTTTCTGGTTCCTTCTCATTTGGGTAGACTATGTCAGATGGTAAATCTGGGACTCAAGGGCTACTGTTCAGATTCTTTTGTCCCACAGTGTGCTACCTTGTGGTGGTGCTCTCCCTTTTCCCCTAGTAATGACTCCCTGAGAGCCAAACTGCTGTAATGCTATTTCTCTTCTGGATCTAGCCACCCAGCAGAGCTACCAGGCTCCAGTCTGGTACTTGGAAGTGTCTGCACAGAATCCTGTGATGTGATCTGTCTTCAGGTATCTTAGCTGTGGCTACCAGCACCTGCTCCAGGAAAGGTAGCAAGGGAGTGAAGTGGACTCTATGAGGGTCCTTGGTGGTATTACTGTTAAGTCCAACCAAAATTTTAACAGGTTTCTTTACAGAAAACTAAAGCTCATGCCACAATTTATATGGAATTGAAAGGACCATGAAGAGCCAAGACACTCATGAAGAACAGGGCAAGAGGGTCTGTTCCACAAGACACTAGCAAATAATTCATGGCTTATTTTAAAGTTACAGTAATTTGGCCAGAGTGGTTTTGGTATAAAGACTGACAACTAGAAGATCGTTGAACCAGAGATCCCAGAAAAGACCTTTGCAGTTGTAGACACATGCTTGATGACAGAAGGGGTACAGCAGAGCAGTGGGGAAAGTACTCTCATAAATGGTGCCTGGAGAGTTGGAGATCTATATGGAAGTTCTTAAAACTTGATGCCCAGTCACATGTTAGACAAAAATCAACTTCACATGGATTATAGAAACAAATATGAAAGGCAAACTAGTAAAGCTATCAGAAGGAAATCTGAGAAAATGGCTTCATTGCTTAAAGATAATGAAATATTTCTTAAATGGGATGTAAACAGTATTGATTGATTATAAAGGAAAAGTGAATAAATTTGACAAACATTAAATTAAACATCTGTCTTCATCAAAAAAATCACTAAGAACAAAAGGACCAGCTACAGAATAGAAATTATTTGGAATACATATAATCATAAAAAGACTTTTATCTAAAAGCATAAAAAAGACCCATAAATCAGTAACAGGAAGACAGCAACCCAGGAGAAAATGAACAAAAGACTTGACAGACAGTTTACAAATAGGGAACTCCAAATGTCCAGTAAACATGAAAATGTGCTTATGATCATTAATAGGAGAATGCTAATTAAAGTCTCAGTGAGGTGCTATTGATATCCATCAGAATAGTTGGAATTAAAGAATCTAGGGATATCAATGGTTGATGAGGATATGAAGCAAAGAGAACCCTTAAACTGCTGGTGGGAGTAAAAATTGGTTGAGCTGGTTTTGAAAATTATTGAGTATTATCCTGTAAAGTTGAAGGTGAGCATTCCCTATGACACAGCCATTTTAGGCTGTAATATATACCATCCAGAATGTTCTTAGTGGCATTCACAATTATGCTAAATTAGAGACAGCCTAAATATCCCTCAATAGTGCAGTTGCTATGCTGTGTATCATACAGTGACATTCCATTCATCAATGAAAATGAAGCTATATGAACAACATGAATGAATCTTAAAAACAGAAAATAGGACAGAAAAAGCCAGCAATGCAGGAAATACATATTCTATGATTACATTTATAAAATAGATATTAAAATGGGCTACACTAGAGCATAATTAGGTAGTAAAACCAGAAAAGTAAGGATGTATCATAGATATGAGGATAGCAATTACCTTTCAGGGGTGGTATCAGAGGACTTCTGGTATCCTGGAAAGTATTTTTTTAACCTGATTAGCAATTACATGAATGTTTATAACATTTCAACTTAAGTATAGATTTATGTTTTTTGTCTTTTCTTTGTGTATATATGTTTTATAATTTTTAAGATGATGTATAACTTCTGATTTAAGGAGAAAAGACCCATATTTCATAGCTGATATTCTATTTTTTATTTTATTCTGTTTGTTTATAATTAAGCATCACTATCATTTTGTAAAATGGAGTGTAAGTTTGTAATTGGAATACATAAATAAAACATCAACATTGGCCCCATATTATTTCACTGTATTTGAAACATTTTATAAATTCTAGAAGTTGTATTCTTATATATTCACAGTTACAGAAAAGTCATTGTCAGTTTTCTCATTACAATTGATTTTTTAATAATAATTTTAATCAGGTTGAAATGGGATGTTTAGTAGTAATACCTTTCCTACTTGAATTTTGTTCTTTGTTTTTTAGTTGACCACTCTTGAGAAATTTCTTTTAGGTACAAATTCTGATAAAAGTTTTACTTCTGTTTATGAACTGGCACTTTTTTCTCTTGTAAACCTTTAGAATTGTATAATTGATTGTGCATGTATATATGTTTTCCCTCATTTGCATGCTAGTAAGCTCAGAACCTAATTTGAGACTAACATATAGTTCCAGTATTGCTGTATGTTTACATTTATTTTTTCTCTTCCTAGTCTTGACATTTTGCCCTGATTTTCTTTGGTTTGTAATACTTACTTTTTATACACCTCTCTCTCATTTCTAACTATATTTTACAAGCAATTTAGAACCTTTTTATGTTTAGGAGGAGAAGACACAAATGAACACACAAACAAATGAGTATTGAATGACATTGAGTTGTGCTTGAGAGTATTGGCTGTCTATAGTTCTTGTGTATGAAATAAAGTTCAAAAGTTTAAACCAGTTATGCAGACTGTTTTTCTATTTTAAAAAGGCCTTTGCTTGTCAAATGAGAGTAAATATTTACAGTTGGCCATGGTAAAATGTTCTGAGGGTGAAAAAAATGATTTTAATATAACTGCATCCTTAATAGAAAATGGATACAAAAATCCATTCATGTGCAGGAGGTAGAAAAAAATGAAGTAATGGTAGAAAACAGTTACTTAGCTACAGCTAAATACTTAATACCATCACTTCAGGGGAAGTACATAATTCTCTTATTGTATACCATGCTATATGTATGCTTTTGCCTCTTAAGATATTTAACTGATTTCAATAAAGAAGTGAAATATTTGTTGTTCTTTTACTAGCCTTCAGATAGTGTGGCACAATAACGATATAATGGAAAGTATAGTGACTCAGCTTAAATGTGGGCAGATTATTTCATCTCTCTGAATCATTCTCGATGCTTTTTTCAGCTTTATGGAAATAGCAATATCTATCACAGAGCTTGTAGTGGATATTACATAAGATAGATATCTATATCAAACCTGTTACATAGTGGCTGTTACATATGTTCATTTTCTCCTCTTCCCATCACCACACTTCTCAACCATAGAAAGTCAGCATTCCCTAAGCCAAAACAGTAATTTTTAAATTATCTATGTATTTTTTCTTCTATCAATATATGAAATACTGTCTTTTTCCTTAAAAATGAGATTATTACCTTATGATAAAAGGAAGCAATTTTTTGTATTTCTTATTTTGAAAGAGCAAAATAAGTTGCTTTGTTAGTAGATTCAGAAACGGGAAATGTGGATAGTTATTTGGGTGAAGAATGAGAGGTGAGGAAGACAGTAGATAAGATACACAAGTTAGCAGCAGTGGTATCTGGAGAAAACAAAACAAGCACCCCCTCCCCCCCACCCATCACATTAGTTGCCCTTTCTGACACAGCTAAAATTAAATTGAGAGGGAAAAAGATGACAATGGTTATGGGGGTATACACCCCGTGCAGAAAGCCTCTACATTTTGCACAACTCTTTCCTTTATTGGATAGTCAATAAAATCAAACAGGAAAGACTTCAGACCTGCAAAGCTGCCAAAAATGTAGTGGTCTCTGGATTCTTGACAGCTGAACTGTGAGAGTCATGTGGTATGTAAAACATCTGGAAAGAATCGTTCTGCTGAGGAGCAAGTGACAGGTCTGCTGGATTTCAGTAATCCAAGAAGGTGCCAGAGACGAGCTCTGAGTTTTGTTGGAATGGGTTCTGTGTGGTGCTTCTACATGGCCCTCATTAGTAGTTACCCCTGTTTATAAAGATGAATACAAGGAAATCCTGAGTGCTCCAGAACTGGAAAAGACTTGAGAAATTAACTCCAGCTCTTTATTTTAGATGAGGAAACTGAGGCTCAGAGGCCTAAAGTGACTTCCCCAAAGTTGCATAGTGAGTTAGTTTTAGAACTACAGACAGCACCCAAATCTCTGAACTCCTGAGCTAAATGCAAATAGCTGTGGAAACCATTTTCTTAATGTAGACTGTGATTCTACTCACGTAACCTTATTCAGCTCTGGAAGTCAATATTCTAAATAAAGAGAAATAAACAACTCCTACCCTTTCTTTGTAGTTTAGCAAGAATTTGTACCTCTGACCCAAACTCTAAGGACAAGTTGCTTCAAGATGCAAAACAAGGAAGAGCGTCTGAGGTCTTTAAAAAATGTTAACCATAGTAAACAAACAAACAAAATAAATCCTACTGTACTTATTGTATGATAGCACCCATTTCTCTCTGGAAGTGGAGGAGAGGAGATTCAAGGTAAAGAAGAGGAAGGAAAACTGTTTTATAGTGCAAGAGGTTTCTACTTAGTAAGTGCTTCATAAATATTACTGATAGATGAAATAGCCTTCACCAATCACTGTCTAACTCAAAAAAGTTTTTATGTAATAAATTACACCCTAAAATAGCCATACCTTTTCTCTTCAAGCTATGTGATACCACCAATTATATGAAATTTAGTGCAATAGGAAAATACAGTCTGTCTTAACTAATTGTAAAGAAAATCCATCACTAAAAAGAGGCAATAACATTGTCTAACATTTTGTGTAATGAGGTAGGTTAATAAGTTTCTAGGATTAACATCTAATGAGATGTTTCTCCTAATACCTGACTCCTTAAAGTGTGTATATTGATGTGCAGTATTTATATATTTGCATTCCCCAAACCTTAAGGCTACCTGGTTCTCATTGCTCATTAACGTCTCCACCAACAAGGGAGCAGGAGGCATTATCAGTGATCAATCCACTAGTTTTGCTACTTCCTGTAAGCTACATTAATTGCCATTTTTTTTTTGGACAGAACAAAGATGAGGTAGAAGTTAGGAGAATATGTGAGGATGAGGATGCAGGCTTATGAAACTCATTCTGTTAATTTTCTGTTAGCCCACTGCTTAGGTGAAAATTGATAATCATTAATATCATGGTAAGAATTTGTCATGTAGACTTTCAAATGACTTAATTAGGTAGTTAGAGAGAGTGGTAGTGTATGTGATGTTTAAGAAATGATATGAGTTCAGACTTAACTGTGTGAATTTACCTCTATAAATACCTGTTTGCTCTTAGTTAAAATTGGGATAAGTTGTATTATGAGTGAGATAATGCATGTAATATGTTAAGCTCAGTGCCTAATACATAGTGAGAAGCTCTTAATAAATATCAGCAGATAATAATACTAATGAAAAGACATGACTTCCGTTTTGGGTATACTCGAATATTATTTTAAGTTGCCATTCCTGCTTTAAAGGGTTATATATATTCCCCTCCATTATTTTTAAAAGAGAAAATTAGTACTAGGGTTTAACTATATACAGATGAAAGACTTGAAATGGACATTTCATGTTGCTCAAATTGGATCCTATGTTTCTGTTAAGTAGGTATTTTTTTAAAAAAGCAAAACTTCCTAAACTAATTTCTTTTTATGTAAAGTCAAAAAGGAAATCTTAAAGTACATTAAGGAATGTTTACTTTGTGTATTATAAAAAGTGAATATGAAGTTCAAAACATTGTAACTGAATTTTGAGGTTTTGCCTTGTACCTGTATAGAGAGTGTGAAACTTCAACTAACCAGAATCTACCTGGTCTGAATACTAATATTTTGTCTTTATTTCTGTGTGTACATTTCCTTTGTTAGGAATTCCTCCTGTTATTAAGCTGAAACCCGCTTCTTTGGCCTCCTACTATTGGAAAGTGTGTCTTCTCTAGGCTCTGCTTCCCCTTCTTCCTCACATTCCATCTTCAACAGACCCCAGTTGTCCTGAATGGTCTCTGGTTGGCCTTGACCTTTAAGTCAAAACCCAGGATTTTTGCTAAGAAGCTATTTGTGTGAGATATACTTACTTTGTCAGAGTATTGTTGGGATCACTTTTCCTTTTTATATGAATGCTATATTATTAAAGCTGTACAGAATATCTCTGTGCCTTACAGACTCTCATGTATCACCTGAGAATATGCTTATGAACCTTTGGCATTTCTTGACTATTCAGTTTGTTATTAGCAACTCTTTGTGTAATGGGCTTTTAGTATATTTGTGTTTTATTCCTAGTTCTGCCAGTTTTTCAACTGTTTATTTTTAAATATCTTGCCCCATAACATCCAGTAATAAATCAGAAGTGGAGGCACTGTGTTACTCTCCTTACAGGAGTGCTGTGATAACAAAACCTATACATCAAAAAATTATGATGTTTTACTTTTAAACACAAGGCAGAAAGAGCCCATGTGTTAGACAGCTGTGGTGGAAGCAAAGAACACTGACCTTTGAAAAATGAAAACTTGATTTCAAATCAGGAACTTGAAACTTACTTGCTATGTGATCTTGGCTAAATCTCACTGTCTCTCTAACTTTAAGTTACTTTGTGAAATGGAGAAGATATTTCCTACTTTATGGATTGAGAGAATAAAATAATATATGCGAGCAGTGTTTCATAAACTGAAAGTCACTAATATACACAGACTATATCTTATCTCTTTTCTAAGGGACACATGAGTAAATGGTTGTCTTTGTGTAAGCATTTAAAAACAAGAGTATTTTCAAAGTTTGCTTTAATTTTACCTCTGCCATAACAAACCTTGACTCTTTCATCTTTTTTGTTGAACTTAAACATATAATTATACTGTTAAAAATTAAAAAAGAAAGAAAAGAAAAAAAGAGGATTCGAGCCAGGCACAGTGGCTCTTGCCTATAATCCCAGCACTTTGGGAGAAAGAAACAGGCAGATCACTTGAGCCCAGTTATTCGAAACCAGCCTGGGCAGCATGGCAGAAAATACAAAAATTAGTCAGATGTGGTGGCACATGTCTGTGGTCCCAGCTACTAGGTTGGCTAAGGTGGGAGGAACATCTAAGCCCAGGAGGTCAAGGTGACAGCGATCCATGATCACCCCACTGTACTCCTGCTTGAGCAACAGAATTAAACCCTGTCTCAAAAGAAAAGGAAAAAAAATGAAGATTTGGTCAACAATAAATAAAATAAAAGCAATTAGGAACTCCAGGTAAAGAAAGAAATTGTAGAATTATGTCATGGTCCAATCAGAATGCACAAAAAATGTGACAAGATTTTGAGCAAGTGTGAAAATAAAAAAAAGGAAATCCATTTTACCTTTATTTTAGTAACATGTTCTTTCAAATGACGAGTTTATAAAAATGGAACTCTAAAAA
Source organism: Cacajao melanocephalus (assembly GCA_963573385.1). NCBI lineage: Eukaryota > Metazoa > Chordata > Mammalia > Primates > Pitheciidae > Cacajao > Cacajao melanocephalus. The sequence continues at coordinate 98,753 of CAUYLG010042253.1, forward strand.
TAGAAATATAATTCTAGCACATTACTTGTTTTCACAACAAACGATTTTGTATTCACAACAGAGTAAACACAGATCATTTGCCTTTAATTTTTAAGAACAACTTAGAGACAAAGCATAGAAAGGGTAGTTAACAATTTGGGGAAGAAAAACATGGCAGTCAGAGGCTAGGATATAGAAGGGGATTGGAGAATCGGTGGGAAGGGGAGAACGACTAATAGCCTATTTTGTGTTGTAGGGAGTTAAAAATTGATCGAACAACAGATAGAACCTGAAGCATATTGTTTAAAGTTAGCAATGACCAGTGAAAAAGAATAAAACTATAAGAACTGTGAAGAAGGGGGTAAGAATAATAAAGGATAATGCGATTTAAGTCCTTATTTCTTGGTTGGAAGTCAATAGATGTTGTTTATGGCTTATGAACTAAGAACTACAAGTATAATTATATTGTTTAGAGTTGTGAATGTAAATTATCAGAAGAGTTAAAATCAATGGCTAAAGGTAATAGCTTTTGGGAGCAGTGCTGAAATGGGGCAGGTATGGGGCTAGAATCTATTGTTTTTCATTATAAGACACTCTATACTGTTGTAATATTTTTATGGTGTACATTATTAGTTTGATACAAGCATATTGTTCTAAGTACTGAAAACCAAAAGTCATAGATGGATACTGTGGCATATATGCTCCCATCCTCAAATCTGGAAGATAGACAGTAATTATTCAAACCTAAAGTTACCTCACCTTCCTGCCATCTATACTCTACCACTCTCTCTAAACACTCTATTTTCTGCTTTGACTTCTAGGTAGCATGAATTGTTTTTGCTTGTCAGCCTAGAATAAGCCTATGTTGCATTGTATTTTATATCATCTCATTCTTGGTTCTCTTGTTCACTGAAATGTCAATCTGGTTAATTTGTATAAAACATACTGAAGTTATAATACAGGCATATGATAGTAAGAGAAACAATGTATCTACTACTTAGAAAATAACTTCCATTATACCAGTATTAAGTTTACCTTAATTTTTTAATTAAATTAACATTTTTCTATTCAAGAGATCATAGTAGTTTACCAGATTAGCTTTGTCATGGCCAAATTGTGACCAAATCATTACTAAAAATATTCATTTTTAAGAATAGTTCAATACAGGGATTCCAACAATAATCCAAATATTCTGTTTTATATATGATCATATTTGAAATGATTACTTTCATATCATTTCTCTGCCCCCTCCCTCAAGTGTACATAATTAGGGGTTACAAAGATGGCTGGATATCAGAACAGCTTTTAAATTTTTGGTTGGAAAAGGCATATCTTTAGAATATCGTAGAATCTCTTGTTGATCAGCTAAATATATTCATGGATTAAGATTAAAGTGTAGGCAGATTTAGATCAACAATAGCAACTAGTAGCAATTAAGCAAATTTGATGTGCACAGAACAGACGGCGAGATTATGGGTGGGGATTGAAGACCAAACAGATGCTGTTTTCTAGCATTAACTTTAGAAGAGGCCAAAAAGCTATTTTAAACCACAAGTTGGAAAGGGAGAAGGTGGAGATGGAGAGAGATTCCTTCCTCTAACCATATTTGACAGTGAGCATTTTGGTCAGTTATTGATTCATTCTTCCACCCATCTGTCTTGTATTTGTTTGAGTACCTACTGTAATACTCTTTGGTTGGTGTTGTCAAGATTTTAAGGGGCTAAACTTGACATTCTGTTATCCCTGACATTTCTGTTATTTCCTGACATCATGCTATCTACAAGAGTGAGATTATATTTCAAAAGGACAGTTGTCCCTTCTTATTAATCTTATACTCCATAAGCATCTAACTTCCTTGATGGCTTAAACCTCAAATCACCCAACAATGACTTTCAGGAATTCCATTTTTAACCAATAGATTTTCCACGTCACATTTGTTATTTCCTAAAAGTACATTAAAATCTTTAACTGTTTTTGAATTTTTGCATTGCTCTAACAACAACAACAACAAAATATATGCAATGGGAGACAGTTTGGTTAATCAAAATTTAAGCCAGTTTTACATACTAGCATTTAAATCTTTTCTAAATTTTTCCCCAACTATAAATCAACCCATTATTAGTGATTGGTTTGATCTAGGGAAAAAAAGTTTTTTCTTTTCCATTTAGTTGTTAATAGCACAAATTATATCAAGCAGAAAAACACTCAAACTGCCAGGGTCCATCCCACAGACCCCAGCTGCACGACAGATGAATAAATGCAGTCAGACACAAATTTCCAGTGATCGAGTGGGCCAAGGGGTCATGAGCTACTCACAGAGAGAGATCACTGCTACAGGACACTGACTAGTTCGCCCTCTCCCCATTTATTCAGTATAGATTTGATAACAGAGGCTTTAAATCAACCCACTTATAGAGAAAGATTAAAGGCCAGGTTCCAACGCCCAAAGCAGATTATCTCTAATAGGGTAATCTCCCTGGTCAACCTCCCCCCTCGCAAGAGGGCCATCCAGCTCAAAGGTTAGTTTTAAGACCACATGAGTAAACAAGTTAGGTAAACTCCCACATTCCTCTGTTTCTACTCTAATTTATTTAACTAAGGGGGCAAGGCTGGCTTCAGCCAAGAACTATAGAAAAAACCCTTAGGCCTTCCAAAAGGGTTTGAGACTATGTTCCATAACTTTCTTTAATATTTTTCCCTTAATATTTTTGCCACTATCCTGAGTGAATTCCCACATCAAACTATTTGGATATTATTTTGTCAAATTATATTTAGTACATAGAAACTTGAGGTCAGGGGGACAGGAGGAGTAGCTTCATTACACCAAACAAAATAGTGTTTCTCTCTGTCTTCTATGACATTTTATGAGCATTTCACCAGCATTGCTGACTTTTTCTGGGTCGTGTTTGCTGCTGCTTAAATCTGCGGTGTTGGGAGTGCTGGCTCACTCTCTCCACCTTTTCCTCTTACACTTGTGCAGACTTGTGTATACTGTTTCTAACATTCACCTGGTGCTTACCATGAGCCAGACACAATTCTTCATTAGACAGGAAAAGGAGATATTTCCTTTTCCATCTTTCTACTCTGGTGTTAGAGATATTCTCAAATGGAATAGCCATGTTTTCTGCAGAGTTCTATCTAGCTGCATCTGACCAGCTCTTTTTCCTTTCATTTCTGGCGGACCTGGTGTCCAGGGCTCCTCACTTTTCTACAACTGTGTGTGTTCATCAGAGCCATAGCCTCAGAGCCAGAGGGTCACGAGAAGCAGGGTCTCCTGTCCACCCCCACTTCCTTCTTCATTTGTAGTGTGCCAGCTGCCCTCCTCCCCTCTACGGTCTTCTGCTCTCTATCTAGGGTCTGAAGATGCATGAGTCTTCATGGGCATCTGGCCACGGATCTGCTTTGCCTAGTTAATGATATAGATGTCAGCTTTGTCCTGAACCACATACCACCCGTACTTTGTAGACACCATTTCCTTTACTAGGGCCCAACTGAGACTTATAACTGAACTTTTTACAAAATCCACAAAATGTCCTTGATTCTCTGCTAGGTCTCTAATTATCATCTTGTCTGATTTGAAATGCTAAGCAGAATTTAATCATTGGAAGATACTGGGAAGGTTAACTCAACATTCTTGACCTTCATCACCTTATACCTCTGCCTCCCAAGTTTTAAGAACAAACAGCCTGGTACAGTGGTTAATAATAATAATTATAGTTGCTACAGTACAGATAGAGGACAATATGATACAGTAATGAAGGCACCCAAGTGTCATAGTTAGACTGTTAGAGATTCAAATACCAACTCTACTTTTTTGATTGTTTAGCATTAGCCAGTTATCACAATTAGTTTTAAGTTCGACATACGAAAATAAACCTGATAGTGGTACTTATCTCATAAGATAATTAGAAGATTCAGTGAGATAATGTATAAAGAACTTAGCGCAAGGCCTGATAGATTGAAAGCACTAGGTAAACATTTCTTCTTTATTTTTGCTACCATTGAGAAGCACTTTACGTGTACAAGACCATGCCAGTGCATTGACTACTTTATATACACATGTCTACCTCATTGGGAGCTCCACAGATAGGTTCACCCCAGATAGTGCTGCCACCAAAGCTCTGAATTTTGTCATGGAGGGCAGTGGCAATTTATGGCCCCAGGGCACCTAGCTTTGCTCAGAAAATGTCCTTCATCAACTTGTTAGTGTCAAGAGTGAGCAAGCTTTTTCTAAAGCTTCTAAGAGAGATCCTGGTAAATAAAAGGATTCTTTCTCCTGTCAAAGTGCTGGGTGGTCACCACATCAACAAACAGGGATTCAGTCACTCACTTCCTCTCCAAATTGAGGTCACTGAGTAGTGAACAACAGTTTCTGGGGAACAGCCATCTACTTGGTAAGGTTCACCCATTCATTGGCATATTTTCAAAGCTACCTAACTGTTCCACACAACTTGTTTCTGAAACAGGAGATAGTCAACATGGCTAGTAAATGATGGCTTATATGGAGACAGGCCTTTCCTTTTCAGTATCATTATACCTAACTGTTCATGCCCTGCTGACTCAAAGCAGCTTGTTTAAAGAGCGTGCCTCCTTCTATTTGTCCCATACATAAGAACTACAGGTGATTGAGTATATTGACTCATTCTTACAATCCCAGCACTTTGGGAGACTGAGGCAGAAGGATCACTTGAGGCCAGGAGTTCAAGACCAGGACTGTGGCACCTGCAGTCCTACCTACTTGGGAAGCTGAGTCAGGATTGCTTGAGCCCAGGAGTTCAAAGCTACCTATGAGCTATGATCACACCACTGCACTCCAGCCTAGGCAACAGGGGAAGACCCTGTCTCTAAGCAATATTTTAAGGAGACAAAGAAAAAGGACCACAGGAGTCTCTTATCTGATTTGAGAGCCATGTTTGTTAACCAAGTAGGGACTTTTTCTTCTGATAAGCTAACTCATGAGGTCACAGAATGAGACAGGGTCTTCTATGGTGATCCCTCATAGCCACCAGTAGAAAAATAATTCAGTGAGAATATAAACAGTGTAGATTAGATGAAGAACTTCTAGTTTTTCCTCCTTTAGCTACCTTAGCACTATTGTCATTTTGAACTAGTAATGCACAGGAGCTGTTCTGTGCATTATATAATGTTTAGCAAGTTCCCTGGCCTCTCTCCACTAGATACTAGTAGCAGCAACCACCACCCACCAGAAATCTCTCCAGACATTGCTAGATGTCCCTGGGGGTGAGGGAAGCTAAATCATCCCCATAATATATAAAATATCTTTGCATAAAAGAAAGAATTTTCAGTTGTTTCTTCTAGATAGAAGAGAGAGCTTGTCAATTACTCCTATTAAATTTTCCCTCCTAAAAGGACTATCTTCTGGAATTGCCTTTTTCTTTTTATTATAGGTTGTTAATCTGGTCTTTGATGCTGTGTTCTCATCCAAAAGACATTAAATAGTCAAAGGACATGGAACTATCATTAGAAGACTGAGTTTTATTCCAACACTGCTATTATTAGCCTTGGCACAGAGCAAATCCTTTAACTACTCTAAGCCTTGGTTTACCTATCTGTCATCAAGGTTATGGAAAAGAGAAATATGCGTGTAAGAAAGCATTTTTAAAAACCAAAGAAGTCACCTAGCACTCAGATCTTGTTTTCTAACGTGATTTTCCAATATTAGAAGCCAGTGCTCCTTGGAGAAATCTCTGACTTTTTTCCTGGGGCAGGAAATATACAAGATGACCTAGAGCATTTTGTAGTGCCAGAAAGTAAATAAATGCTTTTAAAAAATTATAATGAGGGGTATGTAAAAGGGACACAGGAATTAAAGGATAGTGCTCTCAATGGCTAACGTTGGAACAATTTGAGAACACAATAAATAAAGTAGTATGGGAGTATAACCCAAAGTATAAAATAACCATCAATGAGTCTGATATAAATAAGTGATTAACAAGTAAATAAATGGGAAGAAGAGAATAATTTACCACATAAAAGATTCCCAAATAATTTATGTGCACATTTTACCCTCAAGAATGTAGAGTATCACTTTTTACTCCTTAAGTGTAGGCTGTGCATTGTACTTTCTTTCAAAGAGTACAGAATGGGAAGAGGGGGAAAAAGTAACTTTCCAGTGGGGCAACCTGACAGATATGGTCCCAGCCAAATCAGTCAAGTCAAATCAACAGTGACCCTTGATAGTATATACCCTTAATATAACATGAGAATGGCCCTTTACCTCCATTGTCTTTCTCCCAACAACACATAACCCAGTATAATGAAAAAAATAGACAAATCCCAGTTGAGAGACATTCTACAAAATGTCTAACTAGTACTCTTTAAAACTGTCAAAGTTAAAAACTGGGGAGGTCTGAAACTACATCACAGTCAAGAGTAACCTAAAAGACATGACCAGTAAACGTAATATGGTATCCTGGATGGGATCCTGGCACAGAAAAGGGACATTAGGTAAAAACTAAAGAAATCTAAATGAAGTAAGGACTTTAGTTAATAATAATGTGTCCGTATTGCTTCACTAATTGTGACAAATGTACCCTAATATTGAAAGATATTAATAGGGAAATTTGAGTGTGAAGTGTATGGGAACTCTCTGTACTGTCTTTGTAATTTTTCTGTCCATCTAAAACTATGCTAAAATTAAAAATTTATTTTGAAAAGCATAGCAAAATAAAGGTAAGACACTGTTATAAGTAATGGTGATTTTATCCAGAAGGAAATTAACAAGTTCTGGTATGTAATTCTCTTAGTTTTAAAAGTCTATTCATGAAGTCATTCCCCAACTTCCCTCTCTAGGTGATGCTTAATGTCTTTATGGATCATACTTCATCTCTTCTCCCACCAGCTTGGAGAAGTTTTAGGTTTCCAACTAAAGAAGCTGAAGGGTATCACATAACAGTTCTTCACTCTCTTGGCATAAATCCTGTGGCAGACCATGTTTACTTTTTCTTATGAGGAAATCCGCATATGCTCCTGTCTTCTTCCCCTATCCAGTCAAACATATACCCTTACAACTTACCAGTGCTTTCTTCTAACCAAGGTCTGAAAGGTTCTCTGTTAGTTTCTTTGTTCTCAAGGGGAATGGAAAAAAGCGGGAATACCATGGTAGCACCCCACTACACCAACTTGCCCAGTGGGAATGAAGAACCAACTTGCCCGGTAGGTACTGCAACTAGATGTGTACAGAATAAGAAGGTAAGATGAGGGGATCCTTCAGAATGAGTCATCACATGTAAAATCTTGGAAGGACAATATATGAGCAGATAAAAAAATTTAATATAGGTAACTACAGTTAGTTACCTCTAGGATACTCTTGCCTTTTTGGCTATAGCCATTATAACTAACTGTATAATTGCAGGTCATTCCCACTGTCTTTATTTCAGTGAACAGTATTGTTTATTTATTCTGGGCATATAGCACTTTATAAAGGTAAGTATTTGAACATAGTTTTTTATAGAAATTGAATTTAGAATCACTCTAGTACATGAAGAGTAGTGTTCTGTAATCCATTGGTGAAGAAGAATTGACCAATCAAATTTCTTTAATGGGACCAGTGATTTATGGGACTGCATCAGCACTTTTCAGTTCTGAGAACTTCAGTGAGGTATTTGCCAGAGTCAGGTTTACTGATGATATTTAAAGTATTGGTTAATATAAAGATAATAGTACAAACAACATGTGCTTACCATTATTTAGGCTTGTTTGACATCCCATCCCACCCATGAAGTCAGGAAGGTAATATATGGCCACTTCTGACAGGTGAGGTCATGGGCAAGGACATGCAGCTGAAAGAAACACAGGTGTACAGGCTAAGCCACTTGATTCTGGGCAGAGTATTTTTCCTACTAGTCTGCACTGAAGCCTTGGCATGGTTTCATGATTATAATTATTACCTCTACTTTTTTAAATGCTCTATTTCTGGACCAAATCATGTTTACTTATTGTTTGGATCCAAATGCCACACTTGTAGATTTATACAGCTACAGCTGATAATTTTAGGCACCATGGACTAAAGTTAATTTACACCTAGAGGAGTGCTGACCAATAGAACTTCTGCAGTGATGAAATAGTCTATATTCATGCCGTCCTGTGTGGTAGCCACTAACCACTTGTGGCTACTCAGCACTTGAAATGTGGCAGGGTATTGCGGGAACTTTTAAATTTTACTTAATTTAAATTTAAGTAGCCATCAGTGGCCAATGACCTACTAGAGCACCAGTCTAGACAGTGTAGGAAACCTCCATGTGATGCAGGCTCCCCCACTACCTTAGCTCTTGCCTTGCTTGTGCACACTTGGCTATTCTTTTTGAGAAAACAGTTGTGTAGTATCTTTTTTTCTTATGCTTAGGATGTTTAGAATATACAGATCACTAGCAGAACAAAGTTCCTTCTCAGTTTTGACCCACTTAAATCTAAAGCTGTAAGATCTTAACACTGAAAAAGATAATTCACTGAGTTTTGTTAACCATACTCTTTTTTAGGGGAAATGAGGAAACAGTGATCCCATATGTCCTTGATTGTGCCTTTAAGAGTCTGAACCTTTAAAAAATTATTATTGGCAATAGGTTTGTTTCTTTAATTCTAAAAAGAAAGGGTATTTTTTTTACAGATGTAAATCTGTTAATTTGATGCCTGCAAAGTTCAGTGACACTTTAAGTCCAGATTGAGTGATATTTACAGAGTCATATGAAAATATAGTCACATGATGTTTGTTAGGTTAAGAATGGCATTCTGAGATTCTAGGCTAGGAAAGGGGGAACTGTAGTGTATAATTTCATAAATATATTGCAGATAAACATTAAAATATTAAGAGAATGACTGCTGTCTTTATTATTGTTGTTAACTTGAGGAAGTAAATTCAGAAGCTCTATGGAAGGAATCAGAAAAAGTGACAGTTCTTAATTAACTCACATTTTCTTGACTAGAGAATCTCAACCTCATTATTTCATAAGGAAAGTACAAAGGCAACAAATATTACTAGTAGTAATGTAATAATGCAAAAAGGGAGGGAGGGGCTGTCTCATATGAAACTTTTACTTCTCCAAACATGATTTTACACTTCTTAATACAAGTGCTTTTTAAATTTAATACACGAATTTTTTCCCACATATTATATTAGAAAAACACTTTTTATGTTAGGAGACAGGAAATAGTGAAGTTAATCTAAAATGTCACTTAATGCAAATTTGAACAAACCAAATTACCAGGGAGTTGCTTTTCTATACTAGAATTTTACAGTACTAGATTCTCTTTTAATGTGAGTCTTTCATTTCTGATTTAGCACTTGTTTTTATTCTATTTCTTGGATTCATTTTCATGGTCATGAAACTATTATGTCAGCTCTTTATTATTACTTTGCTATACATTGTTATTAAATGTGAACATATGTTTAGCTAATAGAGCCCTTCAGTCCCCTAGAAGCTGTTTTCATGCTCCCTTCTAGCTAATATCCTTTCCCTGGAGAGATACCTAACACCACAGATTAATTTTGTCTCATTTTTAATTTTATATATGTAGTTATGCAGTATGTATTTTCCTGCATCTAGTGTCTCTTTCTCAACATTATACTCCTATAATGTCTCCTTGTTACTGGATGTCACAGTAATTCATTAGTTTTCATTGCTGTATGGTATGCCATTATATTAATATAACTATACCATATTTTATTTATTCATCCTACCCTTGGTAGAAGTGGGTTAATTTAATTGGATACTGTTACAAATAATGCCTCATGAACATCATTTACATGTGATTTTCATGCCTTTTTACATGTTACTCTTAGATCTACACGTAGAATTAGAATTGCTACATTGTAGAGTGTTTGTGGGTTTAATTTTAATAGGAACTGCCAGATAATTTTTCAAAGTACTTGCACAGTGTGAGTTTCAGCTACTCTATATTCTCTATATCCTCACCAGTACTTGATATTGTCAGACTTTATTTTGCCACTTGATATCTTTAATGATTATCATAATTTACCTTTTAGAGAACACAGGTAGTTTTAGACCACAGATTGTGGGTAACTTCCCATATAGGCACCGAGGAAAGAGAGCTAAGCAGAATCCTGGCACAATTAGTGCCTGAAGAATACCTCAGTTTATAGTGTTACTACTCAGTTATTTTCTTTTATATATAATCCTTTTTATATAATCATATATTACTTTATACAATTAGTGCCTGAAGAATACCTCAGTTTATAGTGTTATTACTCAGTTATTTCCTTTTACATAATCCTTTATATATAATCATATATTAGTTTATAGAATTAGGGCTTGAAGAAAATCTCAGTTTATAGTGTTACTATTCAGTTATTTCCTTTTATATATAATCATATATTAGCTTATAGAATTAGGGCTTGAAGAATATCTCAGATTATAGTGTTACTACTCAGTTATTTCCTTTTATATAATCTTTCATTTATAATCATTAGTTCATAGAATGAATGCCTGAAGAATATCTTACTATTTCCATATATATATATATATATATATATATATATATATATATATAAAAAACTATATCTTAGTTCATAATCGAAGGGATCCCTAGGGCAGACATGGTACAGTGCATGAATTAAGGAATAAGTGCTTATAGTTGGAAGAATGTCTAGAGCAGACACAGTGCAGAGCATGATTTAAGGGAAAAACAATTATACCAGGACAAGAATCCATGGCCCAGGCAGCAGCGTTCAGTATCGTAAAGATACCCGCTGTATGGCAGGCTTGGGGCAAGAGCCGCTCCTCCTGATAAGTTGTAGGACCTTGCGTCCAGTTCTTGTGGAAGGCTGCCCTCAGACCAGCAATCCCTCGAGCATCCGAGGGCTCAAAACCCCTCTGGATAGTCGCACCTTGGTGACTGTGAACTTTATCAGCTCTTGTTACTGTGCTGGCTCAAAAACATCCTCCTATAAATCTTCACAGAAGTACCATGCCCATAGATAAGAGATATTGTACACTGCACCCTCTTCACTGTGCACGGCCCACCTCCATGCCTTGGTGACCTAATGGGGATGGACCCCTTACTGCACACTGCCCACCTCCTTGCCTCGATGACCTAAGGGGATGAACCCCTTGCTGTGCACTGTCTACCTCCTAGCCTAGGTGACCTAATGGGGATGTACCCTCTTGTTTTATTGCTCATGACCCTATCACTATCCGTAAAGATGGCTTCACTCACTACCCTGTCCCCTTACCTATACCCGATAAATACAGACACTTCTGGACATTCTGGGCCTCGCCTGTCTCCGCTTATAGGTGGCGTGGCCCCCCGAGCCCAGCTGCGCTTTCTTTGTACTTCTGTGTCCTGTCTCTTTATGTCTTGAATCCTGCACCTCAGCACAGCATAAGGGACACCCCACAACCCTGTGGGGCCCTAGGCCCTACATAGATGCCCTGATATACACATGGTGATCATTAAATATATCTATTCCCAGCTCTCCATAGACCCACTGAAAAAAACCCTTGAAGGCAGTGGCCTCTGACCCAGCTCACTTTGGGCAGTATAATTTGGAATTTGCTCCTTCAGTGGAACAGTTGGGTAGGGGAAAGGGCAATGTACTGCTGTGAGCCTGAAGGCTTTTGGTGGGGTAAGAAGTATTTCAGGAGTTAATACTACCCAGTTTGCCAAGTGCTCTCAGAGTGTGTTTGTTGAAGTTTTAAAGTAATTCTTCATAATAGCCCTCAACTCACCCAGTTGAATCCAACAAATTGCTTTTTCTTAATTACTTCATTCTCAGCCTTGAATGTGGAAATATTTAAAAAATGAAACATAGTGACTAAGAAAGATTCAAAAACATGCCCTACCTAATTAGTAATCAGGGAAATGTAAGGTAAAGCAATAATGAGATGTCCATTTTCATTTAGTGTATTAGCAAAAATTAAGAATCTGACAATATGACCTGATGAGAGCATGCGGTAAGTGTACACACATATATGCTGCTAACAATGTTAAAAATTATTGTCCCCAACAATTCTGAAAGCAAACTCAGTGTAAATGTTAAGATTAGAAATGCAGATATGCAATCAGCCAGCTGTTTCATGTTTATAAGCCCTAAAGAAGTACTCACATGTGTACATGGACTCATATACAATGTCATTTACTCCAGAATTTATAATACTGAAAAAAAAAATCACCAAAGGACTGGTGTATTCATATGCTGGATTGCACTGTTGTGGTTAAAAAGAATGAAAGGTTTCTAGATTGTAAGCTCTTCAAGAGAAAGAACTTTGCCCATGTTTTCAACAACTAGAACAATAAATAGTGTGTAGTAGGTGCTCTATAATTATTTGTTATAATTACATGGATAGATTTAATTACATGGCCAGATTTTGAAGTCATTCTGTCAAATGAACAAAGCAAATTGCACAAAATTTGTACTGGAAAAATAAATATACATGTGTATAAGTCCGTAACACCTTATTGGAAAGATACACACCAAACGTGAGCTACGTAAGTGTGTATGCAAGTCCCCAGAAACTTATCTGAAAAGTATGCAGTGCAAAAGTGTCCAAGGAAAGAATACAGTCATGGATTCTTAGTTTCTGTTTCTGGTTAGGCCAGTAAAGACCCTACCTCATCCCTCTTTTCTGCTTATCATTACAGACAGAAACTAAAAACCATGTATTCAGGCTGCTAAAAGCCCAAAACAAAACAAAATAGAACAACAACAACAAAATAAGATGGGTTGGACATGCTTGGTGTGACGCCAAAATTACAACAATGATACATACCCTTTAGGGTTTAGGGACCAGAAATTGAGACTACAATTTAGAGAAGACCTCAGACTTTTTTTTTTTAATGTTTCAAAATTTGGAACATGTATTTGGAAATTTGGAAGGGTTCACATATATTACTTGAGCAATTACAAGATAATTTTAAAATAACATTTTACCTGAGATAATTTTCTTGTTATCTGGTAGGTTGAAACTTTCTGAGTCAGGAGCCCCACAGTCTCTACACAGATACAATACAGAGCATCTGATCTTGCTAAACCTAGGCTTTCCAAAGGAAATTCCTTAAATGTATGGAATAAACTGGGGGAGAAAAGGCTGTTGAGATATTTTACATATTTCTTTAGGAATAAACCAACTGTTGGGTAGTTTCTGTTTTGATTCTGATTTTGTATTAAAAGAGTACTTTTAAAAAATTTTTTTACTAATTGTATTTACGTTTTTACAAAAAAAACTGTAAAATATCTTAATAAAGGGGATAAAACAATAAGATTGAGTAGATGCAGACAGTAAAGAATGTGGAATGAAAAAAATCAGAGACCAAGGTTTTCATTCCATCCTACTATTTTCCTTATTATGTCATAATGATAGGCAAATCAGCCCCTCTAGGCCTCATTTTCATATCTGCACAATGAGGAGATTAGGTTTTGTGGTCCCCAACATTCTAATAGCCACCCCAAGTTTCTCTGCTCATTCCTCTGTGAGAATGATCTGATAGAACATTGGGCCATCTAGCCCAGGTCTAGGAAGTAACAAAAAAAAAGAACTATCCCGCCTTCTGCACGGTATGACTTTTAGGGTTTTTTTCATAGCATACTTTTTAAAAATATATTTTGAAGGTAAGTAGCATTTTGAAAAGGGAAATCTATTGTTTTGGGCCCATGCAATTTGGGCAATTCCATGATGCAGTGTGGCCCATAACATTTCATGTTATTCAACCACTTATGCTTAAGCCAGAGGAACTTGGTAAAGTAAAAATAGCTCTAACACAAATGTTTACTATGTGTAAAGCATTGTGCTAAATGTTTCACTGTATCATTGCATATAATTCACACAATTACCTAATGGGGTGAGTGTTATGACTATGATCATTTTCCAGATAAGCCAGCAATCTCTGAATGACTAAAGCAGTTACTCAAGGAAATTGCATAACTAAGACTTTAATCAAGATGGTCTGATTTGGGTCCATACCACCCAGGAACACTGGAGACCATATCCTGTAATATACTTATATCTGTGTGTCTACTCTAGTACAGAACTTTGTCCTCTGAAGCTTTTCAGTAGAAATGGAATAGCAACTCTCCTTACATCAACAGCAACAGCTGTTTCTTAATGAAGTCATCTGCAAATTATGAATTTCTTTCTGCCATCGCTCCTACCCTGCTCCATAATGATTTAATTTACTGGCATGAGACATTTAGATTAAGTTCCTTTTGATGTTTTAAATGGATTTTTTATCTGGAGGGCAAAACATTTTCTTTGCCATAGTTTTTACATAAACTGTTAATTGGTTGAGGTCTAGTGCAGTTTCCTCTTTACTCACATTTTTCTTCACTGAATACACATAGGGCATTTAGTGTTTATTGCTAACATTTGCCAAATAATTGTGTGCAAAATATTTGTCTCATTTAAATTGGATTTTGAATGTTTCTTTATTGAGTAATTCTGGAGTTTAGACTTCTCTGGGTTTATATTGACATCCTTCCTTTTAAAAAGAAATAGTCTGATCACTTACGTCATATGCTTTCTTAACAAACTTTTTCCTAGGTCAAAAGAAAGAATACAATTTTTTATTAGACAATAGTTTCATTATTATAATATTGTTTTATTCAGATCCTCTGGGAGCTGATAGGGTCTCTGCATTAATAACAACACCTATTCCCTGCCTATAGCAGATTTCTTACACTTTATTCTGAAAGATTGAAGGTGTGCACTCAATAAATGGATCGTGTGTCTTAAGAAATCATGGGAAAAAATATTTCTGTACCTACATTTTCTTTTAACAACAATAGAGTCTATAGCTATAGAAGTAAAGGTTTTGTTTTTTATTGTAGACTTAATGTATTCTAAAGAGAGAAAGCAAAAAAAAATCCTTTAAAATCTTTAATTAGATAGATGATAGATACATATATAATATTATATAGGTAAAGACTAAGTTTATAACCTATTTTTTAGATTTTTTTCCATGTTAACCTGGTAAAAAGTTACTTAATTTTTGCTTTAAAAAGTCTTTCATCTTTATGTTTGAAAAGTATATGTGATTGTTATTTTATTATGATTATATGTTTTTTATTTCTAAAAAATACCCAAAATATATAAACTTGTTGCATTAGTTAGATTGGAAGGAGGCAGTGTGAAAGGGGCAAAAATAAGATCAGAGAAGAAAAAAGAGGGATTGAGATGGTTAAAAGCCCTGCTTAGAGTAGAATATTCTGGGAACCCAGCCATACCCAGCCATTAATCAACTGTGAACCCCTCATGCCCAGGTTCCTACTGTGTTTCTAACTGAGTCTTTGCCCACTGCTTACAGAGGCTATGAAGAGCTGCCTCTAGACTTTCTTTACTCTGTGCCTCATTACTGATCATTGTCGAATGAGGACTGGGTTCTCATCACAGATTATTTTTGTTATTTACATTGATTTGGGAGTTGACTATGGCAGTGTGTACATAATGAAATGCTGTCTTGGCGTTCTGTTAGGCTACCTACTACAGAAGAAAAACCAGGTTAGAAGAAACACAGTGAAAGTTCTATTCCAGGTCTTTTGTTTGTTAAATAATTAAGCACTTCAGTCCTCAGTGTAGGACAGATTTCCTTAACACAGTTATAATTAATGACCCCTAATGTCTAGTTTATTATTTCTTTGTTCCTGTTATTTTTTCTGATCTCTTTGTGCCTCAAAGCTGGAGAAGTCAAGTATAACTTTTTTAAAAGGAGCAACCATTGCCACATCTCTGAGAATGCTTTGCCCCGAGGCATCCCATTTTAGTTCTCCTAATTTTTTCCAGCTTCTCTCTTCTGAAGGAGGTGGAAGATTTCAAGTAAGGATAATGTCAGTGGGCTGACTTCTGTTGAAAACAAAATCCTCCCAAAATGGTTTTGTGCTTCACAAATATATTTTAAAACTTTTCGAAATGAAACCTACAGTGTATCTCTTTCAAGCTAGCCCCTAAAACCTGTCCCGGGTTTTACCTGGAGCATCTTTATTTTGCTGTAGCAAGGAAAACATTCCTGTTTCTTGCACAGTTAATTTTTAAGACTGGATTTAGGAAATAGTGCCTTTATTCATCTCAAGCTACAAGCTCTTTAGTTCTTTCTGATGATGTCATGTCATCATGTGCATTTTTTGGATCTTTCATCTTCCTTTGACATTCATGAGGGAAAATATTACCAGTGGTAGCTTTCAGCCCTACGCTTGTAGTGTCTTTTTGTGACCCCTGCTTGCTGTTGCTCTTTCAACAAGCAGACCAAATAAGCTTGAAAACATGTTATTCAGATACTAAAACTAAAGTGTGCTAAAATCATAAAAGCAATAGCAAAGGCACATATAGATGTGTTTTAAGGAGATGTCAGAGTAAAGAGACCCATCGTCTAGCTCATAGAATATACTAATAGAGAACCCAGGCCAGAGAATAATTGAGGGGCAGTTACATCATGGCTGGGGAGCCACTGTGATTAAAAGATACATAAAGGTATTCATGTTGTCTTTCATTAGTTTGATCACAAATGATTTTGTAATATTTGCTATGCTCAGAGACTGCATAGCCTTTAAACAAAGTCTCTTAAATTAATGATTTTATTATTCTGTTGATATTTTCTAATAGTGAGTTATATATAACTAATTGTATTTTTATTGTTACTGTCCTATAATTATTAAATACTACATATTTAATATGCAAACCTTTTCTTAAAGGGCCAGATAGTAAATATTATAGGCTTTGGGCATGGAGAGACAAAAATCAAGGCTATTTTGTTGATACTTGTGTTAGCATTTTAAGATGTAAGCACCTTTCTTAGCTTGTGGGCTGTGGTTTGCCAACCTCTGGTTTTTATGGTCACCTGGTAAGTCTTGCCTGGTAGCTTTTTTCCACACACTTACTTCTATAGTTAGGAATCGTCTGGTATTTGCCTGATATTAGGAGTATAAACGTGAATGTTAAGATAGTTCTTTTCCTAAAAGATCTCACAGTCTCAGAAGAAAGAAAAGTATATAAATATGCTTATTACAAGTGTTTATTACAGTGTAACATGATGCATGCCATCATTGATGTGCAGAGTGGGTATTGGGGTGGGCTCCTCATAGACGGTAACCTTGTGACAAGCCTCCAAGGTTCACCAGGTGGCAGAAGGAGGGCAGTGTATTCCAGGAAGGGAGATAATATTTATTCCTTAATCTGAGACATTTATTTGGTTGTTTTTTTCTCCATCTCAGTGGAAAGTCTGAGTTCCCAGATAATAGCAGAGGCAATATCAGTTCAGTGACTACAAAGAACTTCTACAGAAATCCCGAGGAAAAGCACAATTGAATTTTATAATTATTATCCAATCATTACAGAGCTAAACAGGCATACCATTTAAAGCATTTAATTTCTGCTTCTGAATGCAAGTTATTTTTCTTTAATAGGTAATGGTCACCAAATAAGTTAGATCTCAAATATGTAGATTTAGACACATAAATGATGAGGTATAGTGAACTAGGATTCTTGAGGACTCTATTCCATACCCAAGTTTGTTACTAATTGTAATTTTGAGCAAAATATGTGGTGGCTACTTAATCATCTTTAACATGACAGGGTTGAAGGATATGATTTCTGAGGCTCCTTTCATCTCTAGGTATAATTAGAATGCATATTGATGTATACTTTTTTCCTCTGTGGAAACCTAATTTGGTATTTCAATTTTCTTTTATGGCTTTTGAGTTCAGTGCCATGCTTAAAAGGCTTTCTACAGTGCAAGATTTTAAATAAATTTATGTCTAAAGTTCAAAAAGAAGCTAATTTGATTTGTCTGAATTTATCCAAATTCTAAACTCTCACTTATTAAAATTCTAATCAACCCTAAAGCCCCTAAACTCTAATACTACATAATAATGTACTGTGTGGAAAAAAAAAAAAAAGAGTAAGGATTTGTGATGACCCTGTAGTACTATAGAATCCCCAAATGCCTTGTAACTGGAGAGGCAGTATTGCACAAGCTCTAAAAGCAGACTGGCTGCATTCAAATCCTGATTTTGCCACATGGTAGCTATGTGACTTTGGGCAAGTTCCTTAGTCTCTCTGTATCTCAGTTTTCTCAGTTGCAAAATGAAAATAATATAGGACCTGTTCTCGGGGTCATTAAGAGGATTAAATCCATTAATAGTTATAAAGGCCTTGGAACTGTGATTGACAAAAATAAGTACTCAGAGTATGTCAGTTATTATTATAAGGATAATTATTATAAATAACCGATTTTAAAATGTAGTATTAAATTAAAATGATAGAAATGTTTTAAAATAAATGTTAATGCCATAGGAAATTCCTCAGATACAATGCTGAACAAAAACACAGGTAAAAAAACTATATATGCTATGCTTAAAATTCCCACAGTTACATATGAACAGAAAATATGCTGGCAGGAATCACATAGAAGTGTTATTATGTTTGGTAGCTAGTCTGCAAAGATAGCTCCCTAATGGATCATGTCTCCCAGAATTCACACCTGTTTTCTTCTCCTTGAAAATGAGCTGGACCTCTATCACCAGTAAAATTCAGCGGAAGTGCTACTGTAAAACTCCTGAGACTAGGTCATAAGGAGCCTTGCAGCTTTTGCTTGTCTTAAAACACTTGCTCTGAGGGAAACTTGCTGCCATTTAAGAAGTTCATCTACCCTGAGACCCAAATGCAGTGAGAAAGCTCAAGCTAGCCAAGTGGAGAGATGTTTGTTTCACCAGCTCTCACCATTCCAGCCAGCCCAGCCCAGCCCAGGTGCCAGACAGTGAGTGAAGAAACCCTTAGTTGATTCTATACCCAGTGACATCTGACAGGCATGACTCCAAGTGAAAAATGCCTAGCTGAGCTCAGTCAACCCTCAGAATCAGGAGAGATGATAATACACTGTTATTTTAAGCCACCATGTTTGAGGTGGTTGGTTGTGCAGCAGTAAAAAACCCAATACAATGAATTTTCTAGAGCAAAAATGTGTCATCATATAAAAAAAAGCAATGATTAAATCCCCTTAAATAGTTCTTTGTTCTTACAGGTTCAATATTAAGAGTTTATTATGTTTTATGTATGTTTTTATATTGTATATTTGGTTATTCTTAATTAACTTACAAATTAATTTAGCTAGAACAGCCATTTGTTAGCCATCCTAAATAAGTATAAATGTATTGGACTTAGAATATTTACATGTGAAAAATATAGAGTCCAGGGAGTATTTTATTCCTGGACAAATTGTGTACAAATTCTATACTACCTATTATAAAGAATTTCCTTTTTCTAAGACTTTTCTCCACAATAACAAAGGGAGGGATATTGGAATGCTTGCTTTGTTGTACTATGCAAATCTAGGAGAATCTAATTAAAGCTACAAGCCTGCACCTCCTCTCATTCCCCAACACACATAACACACTGATGAACAAAATGCTCCAAAGAGTATTGGGGTTTCATTCACCCACTGAGGCACAGGTATGGATTTTAGGATAAAAACCCAGGTTTAGGGCATTATTACTCCTCAAGCAATGTTGCAGAATATGACACATACTATCCTATATATTTATGTTTGTCATATCAAAGAAATTATTGCATTATTCTAATACTATTTTACCAATTCTATTTCAAATTTTATATTAAAAAGTTAATATAACTTCTGTCAAAACAATTGTCTGAGTTAAAATCTCACTGATTTGAAACTTTAGTATGTTCTTTTCTTCCTTTTTCTTTTGTTACCATGAGTAATTAAACAGGTTATATTTTATGAAAATGTATAGAAGATAAAACTGATATATACAAGTGGAAAAGTATAGTGAAGATACAACTGATATATATAGGTGGAAAAGATATATAGGTGGAAAAGTATAATGAAAAGCAGAGTAATGCCTTGTTAAAATAGCTGCCTAACTGTTCTGTCTTTGCAAGGTATAGATGTGGCACAGACCTAAGAAGCTAGAGAAGGCATTCCTATTTATATAATACACTGTCTGGACATTGAACAAGTAATCCTTACTGATTATAATCTTTATGTGTGTTCTGAAATGGATTGCTTCTAAGTGAAATATACCTCTGCATACTTTTGGCTTTATTAGTAAGAAAAGACATTTCTGAAGACACTGAGCATATTTGAACTAAATTAGTTAAGGAAACAGTGCACCCTTGTGATAAAATGTGATCATTAAAATTCATATTTCTCTGAGGACCAATCTAGTTTTTTAAGAAAGATCCAAAGTTTTTAAGTTGAGATGTATTGGGTGGCAGGGAGACAGGGGAACAAACATTCCAGCATATTCATTTTTTATCTGTAATCACTCTGCATTTCAGCAATTGATTATCATTTTCAGTTTCTAAGTGTTTCATATTTGAACTAGGTGAGAAGTAATAAGTATGTAGAATTTGCTTTAAATACTTGTTAATTTTGGTTTTCTTTAAACTGTTTAAAACATTTATGCTGACATACGCTCTTTGTGTGTTTATATTTTGCAAATTTATATGCAATGGAAGAAACCTTTGAGTTATTTTTTGGAGGTGAAGAAAAACAATTTAAAGCCTGTTTACATTTATTTCAGCTGTTTCTAAAAGGATTTGTAAATATTTTATCTTTAATTGCATAGAGATAATAATTAAAATTGTGACTTCATCTCAAAGCATCTTGGTTAGGTTATCTGTTGCTCCATAAGATACCACTACACACAACTCAGTAGCTTAAAACTTTAATTTATTATGTCACTTGTGATTCTGGGCTTAGTTGGGTTCTTCTCATATGGGGTCTCTCCTGTGGTCGTAGTCAGGTGTCAGCTGGGACAGCAGTCATCTGAAGGCATGACTGGGCTAGATGTCCAAGGGGGCTCACTATATGTCTTGCAGTTGAAGCTTTTAGCTCAGCACTCAGCTGGGACTGGCAATGGGACTACCTACAACACAAATTCTTCATCTAACCTGTTCCTCACAGCATCTCAGGTAATCTCAGATTGGTGGCATATCTTCCACGGCACATGACTTTCTAGAAATTTTACCTCACTCTGTCAACTTGTCGACCAGATGTTATATGTGATTCTGTTATCAGATGCATCTGCTGACCCTCCCAGCTGTCAGTGTCCTCATTAAAGGATTTGTTATATTTTGGATAAGATCAGGCAAGACATTCAGAAACCTCTCTCCATATTTACATTGTCTGTCCAGTAACTATGTCAGAAAGAGAAAACTAGGTTCTTTTAGAATGACTCATTCTGATTTCATAGGAGAAAACATAGGCTGTAAACTGATGCCAACAGGGGAATTGACTAGGCCAAGTGTAGTCAATATGGTATGGTGGGATTATGGGTAAACTACTAGAATACATATGTAATATTGTCCAAGGACATTAACATCCAAAAATTTTAAAATACCGTGGACCCCAAATCATATTTATAGACTGTATTCAGCCAGAGTCTGGCAGTTTGATGGCTTTGGAGCGATAAAGGAGTTTCTTTGGCTTGTCTATACTAATTTAAACTGTTTGAATAATTTTTCTTTCGAAGAATTTTATACTATACATTTTTTCCAGGAATCCTTCATTCATAATTATGAAATCCATCATTCTATATTCACAATCTAGAATACCATGCTTAATTGGTATAGAGTAAGAGTAAACATTTTAAAGATCATCAACCACAAAGATAACTGGTAGCTGTTAATATTTGTTGATTACCTATTCAGTATAAGGCTATATGTTAGTTAAGCCTATGATTTCTGGTGAAGCAGGCAAAATACACAGATAATAATAGTAAGAATTCTAGTTTGTATATTTTAGGGCAACAATTCTTAGTCCTAGTAGCACATTAGGATTACCTTGGAAGCTTTAAAAAAAAATACTAATGTTGTGGCCCTACTCCAGACCAATGAAATCAGAATTTTTGGAATAGGGTAGGGATATGTAAATTAAATTACAGAGCTAGAAAGCAGATATTATTAGAATGTACATTTTATAAATTATCTTTTTCTCATATATTCTGTACTTCATTTTCCAGTTTTTATTTGAGAGACTTTCCAAGCATTATATTTAGCATATAGATTTTCACTTTACACAATCTAAATATTCTAGATTTCTTTATTTAGTTATAAAATATTAGATATAAACCATATATCTATTTTGTTATATAAACAGCAAATCTGTTTTATTTTTTGCCACCTATAAATAAAATAAATTTATCTCTTTTATCCTTTAACAAATATTTCAGTGTCTCTTAGCAAAGAAAAAAGTTTCCTTTTTTTTTTTTTTTTCAGAAAATTCCTTAAATCATCTCTATAGCAAGTACATTTAAACAGTTCATAGGTAAACATTTTAGCTGTTAACTAGCATGCTCTTATATAACTTGTAAAGGTTGTAAATATTTAAATCGCTTCTAAATTATATTCTGCAATGGAAACAACAACAGACCTTATTTGGAAGCTGACCATGGAGGTGTTAGCATCCAGGCATCTCTAGTCCCCTCAGACAGCAGCTTTGAAGACTCTGTCCAAAAATCATGCAAACAAGTAGTGATACAATTAACAAGAAAAAGCTTATTCAGTGATCATAGAAATAGTGATGTGGCACAATTGTCTGTGAAACTGAAAAAAGTATTTTTAATATTCAGGTTGTACTATATTTTTTTACCACGAGAGGTCCCTAAATCCTTTTTGATGTATTCAGGCCATTTAGTACGCATATCAGACAGTTACAACATTTTGCTATTATTTCTATGACTCTATATTAACCAATTTTTTAACATTAGGAGAGTTAAACTTTTATTCTTTAGAATCAGATTTTTAAAAGAATTTCCTTTAAATTTTGTCTGCACCTAGAAAACACTAGCATCAAAGGATATAAGAGTGGTGGAAAAAACAGGAAAATAAGTTACATAAAGTGGCAGTGAAATAGAATTCCTTTAGAGGTTAAGTAAAAACACAAACTTCTTTGTGAGTTAAGAACAATACCATTCCTTTCCATCTTAGGTCTAAATTCCATTTTGTTCATTTGGTGTTAATTAGTATCATAATTAAACATGACTTTTTTCATAGGCTACCTTAATCATACATGAATAATACCATGATCATACTCTTGCCTTGAATGTAAGGAGACATAAATGTTCCTGTGTCTGCTCCTGCACTAATTTAGGTATTCATATATTGAATACTTGCTCCATGCCAAGCAGAAAGATATATTTCTTGCCTTTCAAAGTTCATAGTTTCTTTGGGGATATAATTTAATAGACAATTATAATTCATTGTAGTATGTTTAACATAACTCTTCCTTTGATTTAATACCTTGACTTATTTCAATAAAAAGATGTTTCTGTTTATATAATTATGTCTCCTATTCCTTTAATAATTTGCAGTTACAAGGGGACAAAAATATTTTCTCCATGACAGCCAGTGATCTTTTGTAGTAAAAGCAACTCATAATCTACCATTGGGTATGTATTTATACATGTCTTTTTTAGTTTGTTCATTTCAGTCTGGCTTATGAACAAATCAAGGACATCTCTGTTATAACTTCAGAGAATAATTTTACCTGATTAAATTGTTATATTTGCACTCTTTTGAATCAGACATTACTAATTGGGAGATACTAATGAAATTAACCTAGGTAAGAAATTTTAAATATGGTATTTAAGTGCATAGGCCTTATATTTTAATTCCTTTGGAAATGTTAACAGTAGCTTTTTAATAGTAATTTATATTTTAATCACTAGATGGCACTAAGCACATATAGCTAAGAAAAATAACTTTTTCTCAAGTTTTCAGAAAGCAAGTCTGTGTTTTCAGCATTTCATACTATAAATTTTTTATGTAGTCCATAAAATTCTTCTTGCTACAAAAGCTTTGTTTTTGTAAGTGAAATAATCTCACATCTGACTCCCTTAGGTATAGTAAGTTCTGAGAGAGACATAGCCTCTGAAATTAATAGTCATCCACTAATCAAACTTTTCTATTCTTGGCTATTTAGATTTATTATTATCATCTGTTTCTTAAACTGTTCTTTTCTTACTAGTACTTTCTTTTCCCTGGAAAAGAGAGAATGTATTTTAATTTTTTAAAGGGTTATTATCTAGCTATAGCCTCTGGTATGTTAAAAATAGATCCTAGAGATTCACACACAGAAGTTCCTATAGGGCAAAATATTAAAAAAGCAAAAACTTTTTGTTTTTGGTCTTTGAATATTATTCTCATATTGCAACATACTCTTTCTTTTATTATTTTTGGTCTGGTTATAATATTTGTGCAATATATTTTCTGAATCAAGATGCTTTAGGTTGCAAATAATAAATATCCTTAATGTTTAAGCTATTATTAAATTGAGTTATAGTTCACAACCAGAAGTTGTTCAGAGGTTGAATGGTACTTCCAGTGGTGGTTAGGGTTAGTTCATTGGCTTAATCAGAAATCCAGTGGTGGCCAGGCACGGTGGCACACACCTGTAATCAGCACTTTCAGAAGCCCAAGGTGGGAGGATCACTTGAGCCCAGGAATTTAAGGCTGAAGTAAATCATGATCATGCTACACTGCACTCCAGTCCAGGCTACAGAATGAGATACTGTCTCAAAAACAAAAACAAAAGCCGAAACCTAGTGATGTCATCAGGGGCCCAGGTTTGTTTCCTTTTATATGTCCACTCTGCCATCTCTGGTATATCAGACTTGTGCTTTGTGTTGAAGATAGCCACTACAGCTCTACATAGAACTTATAATTATGGTAAAGTCCAGCAGTAGAAGAGGGGATACTTCCCCTTTTATAGGTTTTTTTGTTGGTGGTATACATTACTTCAGGGTTCTGCAGCAAAGTTCTCCTCAGGTGTCATTTGCCATGCCTGGGTCCCCAGCACTTCCTAAACAATTCAATGGCATGAGGGAGGGAATTACTGTGGTATGTGTAGACTGATAGAGACCCATGCCCTTCTTAGCATCACAGACCACCTCAGATGAAGATGAAACCTGAAACAGTATCAGAGCACTCCCCAGCAAATAAGAAGGAGAATGGATGTGAGGAGGCAGACCACAATTTTGCTACCATTTTTGTATTTATTTGTTCGTTTTGGTTTCACTTAAAGGTTTTCTTCCTGATATCCTGATGTTCTTGAAATATAACTTTCATTTCAAGTATTTCAAGTCTATGACACTGGACAGAGTCACAGATGTCTCTCTTATCTAGCTATTGCAGACTCTTAGCATTCAGTACAAGCTGTTTAACCTATTTTTTTTTTTTTTTGTCTATGCATGTGTCCTTTTCCTAACAATTAGAGAAAGTAAAAACTTGAATTCTTTTTATCAGCTTATTAGTTCTAACATACTCTGAGAACAGTATTTCTAAAATGTGTTATGTATCTAGTAGCATTTCAACTAAATCTGCAATTTGCCTGCTGAGTACCCACAACTTTAAAGGCACTGGGTCAAGCGCTATGGATAAGTTTGGCCAGGACATCTGGAGATACTGCCACCATCTGCCTTGGAGCTCAGCCGGACACCTTGGACACTCTAATGGGGCAGAGCTAGCAGTCCAACTTCAGTGATGCGAGTCACTCAGTGTTTCCTGTCAACTCCAGTGCCTTTTAGCCTGTTTTGGCCTATTTTGCACCGATTTTTTCATTTGATATCTTAGCATTTCTCAGAGGCTATAGAATGCCGCCTCTAGTATAGGTTCCATCTGAAATAACAAACCGTAACTCTGAGGAACTCATCTCCCTTCTTGGCTATTTATGCCGAAGACGTATTCCTGGTACATTATCTGAATATTTATTTGTTTCTTATCTGTATTCAGCAAGTATTTGCTGAATAATTGAAAGAATATTAGTAATCAATTGATATTTCAAATGTAAGGTTTTCTCCTACAGCATTTGAGAATGCAGATCATATTGTATTTCTTGTGTTACCTGTTTTAACATTTTATCAGTTCCTGTCAAATAGCCAGTGAATATTACCAACTAACACTTTCTAACGGTATTGTTTTCAAGTAAAGAACTGTTCTTAAAAATCAAGTAGTTTTGGCATCATTGTTCAGTTGGTCAAACCTTGTTCTTATCCTTTTAGTTTTATTTATAGATTTGAAAGAGATTAACTTGTTGGAGAATACACTTAGTCAAAAAATGTTTAAAAAGAGAAACCTCATTGATATTTTTATTTTTCAGAAAACTGTGGAATATACTTCCCAGAAATAAAAAGAGATCCAGGCAGGTACTTACACAGTTGTCCTGAATCTGTGAAAAAATGGCTTCGACAGCTGAAGAATGCTGGGAAAATTCTTCTCTTAATTACCAGTTCTCACAGTGATTACTGTAGACTTCTCTGCGAATATATCCTTGGGTAAGTGATGAATCAGTTGGTTTTCACTGTCTTATGAAATACAGACAGCAAATTAGACCAGGGCTTTTTTAAAAGTGTTAGTCATGACCATATCATTATTTTAAATAATGCTGAGTGACAAGTTGATTTTTTTCCCTCATATCCTCAATATCTGCTGACAGCAGCCCACCCAAGTACCTTTTAGCAAAGCAGTGTTACTGAGCACCAGTATGCTCATAGCTCACCGAATGTCCAGGTTTTAGGTTTTCTGGAAGGTGATAAACTGTATATCTTTCAGTTTTCCATGAATTTGGTTTCTCATCTTTGGATGATGATTTATTATAGATTATACTCCTCCACAGATACCTAGAGTATAGCCACTATTTAGTCATTTCAGTGCAGAGCCATGTACTTTACTATTTAACACAGCCAGGATGGGATTGAATTCATGAAAATGAAGGCAGTATAATTGCATAGACTTTAAAATGAGACAGACCTGAGTTCAAGCCCTGCTCTGCAGTTTACTGTATTACCTGGGGCAGGTTTTATAACCTCTTTAAGGCTCAATTTTGGCATCGTAAAAATGGTGCAGTAATGCCTCATAGGTATAAGGGGATATTTAAATAGCATAATGCAGGTAGAGAATTAGACAGGAGTAGTTGATAGACTTCAGTGTGTAAATACTTTTTCTTGCAGGCAATACCAGGTAATGTCTATAGTCAAAGTAAGATTCTACAATGAGCTATTAGGTTTTTCCTAATGTTTCCTCAAATTCCAACAAATACTGAATTACCATGAGTATGTAACAAGTTTAAGCCTTAAAACCCACCTTCTCCAATTTTTTCAGCATCATGATTTCCATGTTTCTTAGCATGTATGGCTTTAGTTTGTTCTGTGATATACTTACAATCTGTGAGTAGAATTGCTACTTTCTGAATAATATATAGGCTGATACATAATAGTGCATCCTTTGGGTGAATTAAGGCTAAAGTCCTAGATGTCTTAGAAGGTGCCTCTCATAGAGACATTTGCTATCCTAGTGGTAGGCCCATGCTTTAGAATAAATACTCAGGATTTTAATTCCTTTTTCTTTAGTGTAGATAACAAAAGTCTTTCTTCATCTTAATTTCTATTTATTGCTCTTTTGATTTGTAAAAGTATTCTGGAATGTTGGGTAAATATTTTTCCCCCATTGTAATAGTGAGTTCTTCAGGAGAAAGGCTACCTTTTTTTGCCATTAAAAATAATCCTTAATATAATACTAAGTACAGATTTAAAATCATTAATTATTGTCATATAAAAACTACCACAGTATAAGACTATACTGATTGCCAAATAAAGTATCTTCTCCACATTTGAAGTAGTCTCTGAAAGATGACCATGACTTGCCATAATGCTGCTTTCTGTGGGACCCATGTGACACAAAAAATTGTTAACTCTTCAAGCTAACAAATCCAGCCAATTTCAAGCCCCCACATTTGAAGGTAGATCTTTCAAATATTTTCAGTTGTTAGAAACTATCAAGTTCACTACCAAAACCATCTTGGTACATACAGTCAATGTGCTGCTTTCTTTTTTTTCCTGATTATGTTTATACTTCAAAGAGTTGTCAGGAAGTCTAGTAGTACTCAACCACCTTCTATTTCCAGTGGAATGTTCACCTTAAAATGTATAAGAAAAATATAAAATGTGTAAAAGTTAATCAAAAGATAAGTGATGCTTTGGTAAAATAGATAAGCAAAGATCAAGTTGTGTTTTACATGGACCTTTTCTAATTCTTAAAATAAATTTATAAAACTTTTGTTGCTTTTAGGAATGATTTTGCAGACCTTTTTGACATTGTGATTACAAATGCATTGAAGCCTGGTTTCTTCTCCCACTTACCAAATCAGAGACCTTTCCGGACACTCAGTAAGTTACATTTGGTTTCTTTCTTCCCCCATATACTGTTGGCTAACAACCTTGTGCAGAACACTGTGTTACATGCAATGCCATGTCTTCTTTCCTCCCATGGGGAAGAAAGAAGATAATAAACCTATGTTTGTATTAAATTTTATGCTACCACTTTATATCACAATTACTTCTTCACATTCAGTCTCTCCCTGACTTTAAAAATGAAGAGCATGAACTTTACCTTCGTTTTCAGGGCCTAAATAAATGCCTTGGTAATTATTTGAAAGATGGATTAATTGTGATAAATCAGTTGAGTTATTTCTAGAACAAAAGCACCTGCGGAACACATGAGGATCATAACATATGAAACATTCCACTCTTTGGAGAACAGGCAAGGCCTTCCTGAAAGAGTATTTAGAATTGTCATTCATGTAGAAGACACCGATAGGGAGAGAGGTGGAATGAAAATGGATTTGCAGATGAAAAAGAATGATAATAAAGTGAGGTCCTCATAGTAGATGCTCTTGAAAGCTTCTTGAATAAATACATAAGTGAATAAAAAGCAGAGCCAGATCAGTAATAGAGAAGTTACAGGTTCTGCGGAGTGAAAGACAGTGAGCTTAGTTTTAATATCTGTTTTGCCTTTTATTTCTATTTAAGTAGTTTCAAATAAGCTCAATGATATATTAACATTTGAGAACCATTCAGAAGTTCTCTTAGAAGATGGACATCTAAAATAAATCCAGGATGGTTGTAAATTGAAATATAGTTAATGGTTATAAATGCACATAAATGTATAAAAGATTATTAACAAATAAAAGTTATAGATCTACATAGAGACATAGCTGTATTTTAAAAAGAATGATAAAATTAACATGCATGCATATTATATGCATAATATATATAAGCAAACCCTGTAATATATGATTTATAATTTGTTTTAGTTTTCATTCATATGCTTGGCATCATATAAACAACCTAGGCCGGATTGGACTTATATTTAATATACATTTCTCTTTACTTTCCCATGGCCACACACTACCCTGCTTTGAAATAAAATTTAAAATTTCTCAAAAAAGTATTCAGGTGAATCAGATACATTTAATACATTTATTTAATATGGTAATACAGTATTATTTACTTTGAACTTTCATTTCTTTTTGCTATTCAAAACCCTGATTCAGTCCTAGGCATTTGATAGTAGCTCAGTACTCAGTGATGGGTTTATGAACAGTGAAATCTAAGTGAAGTTCATTGTAGCAAGTGTCAAGCACCAAGGCATTTTCTGTACACCAAACAGATGTGTGAACCTGTGAGCACATCAGAAAGTGCAAGGGATGCTTATGAATTGTAGTATGTGTCATGGAGGTAAGAACTACCTTATGAGGTACAGTATACGGAGCAGACCCCCTTAGAGTGGCTGGCCAGGGAAGCTCTGTCCAAAAAGGCCACTTGCAAGGCGAGCCCTGAGGGACAAATGATGAGAAGAGTAGAGGAAGAGTGTTTCTGGCAGTGAATCAAATGAATGCCAAGGCCCAGGAGGAGAGTAGTTTTGTCACATTTCAGTGACAGAGAAGAGGCCTGCCATTCTGGCACATGGTCATGAGGTGGGAAGGGGTGAAGTTAGGGAGGCAGGCACCCTCATAAGCAGTGGAAAGGAGTTTGAATTTTATTCCGTAACTAACCTGACGCTATTCTGTTATTTGAGGCAAAAGAGTGATATAAGAGACCGCTTTAGCTCCTGGGGAGGGAGTGGTTTGGGTGTGGGGAAGGATGGAAAGAGGAAGACCGGGCAACTGCAGTGTCCAGAGTAAGAGATTGTGGTGGTTTGGTCTGGAGCAACAGTACTGGAGATGGAGAGAGGTAGATATATTTTAGGTACCTTATGGAGTTGGAAAACACAGGGCTCAGTGATACTTAGGGAAATCGCAGATGAAAAGAAAGGAGTAATAAAAAATGACTTCGAGATGGTTGATTTTTCTTTTTCCTGAAATGAGCAAGTGAGTAGATAGTGGTACCATTTACAGACTTGGGGAAAAATACAGAGGATAAAGTTGTATGGAGTAGGGGTTACATCTATTAAGAACTCATTTTTCAACATGTTAATTTTGAGATGACTAAGTTATGTAACTGTCACTATCAATTAGGAAATAGCATAAATGTGCCTAGACTCAAGGGAACAAGTCTAGGCTCGAGGTATACATTGGGAGTAATCAGCTCATAGATAGGTATTTGAAGTCAGGGGCTTACATGAAACCAAATATAGAGAGAATATAAATAGTCAAAAGGCCTAGACCAAGCCCTGACATTCTCTAATAGTAAGGCCAGAGAAGAAAGAGTGCAGTGTGGCAGCAGATAGATTATAGTAGGGAAAACAGTAGAATGCAGTGTTCAGCAGTCAAAGGAGAGAGGAAAAGGTAGCCAGCTAGTCCAGATGCTACAGAAAAAGTCCACTGAAATGAGGAAAGGGAAGTCTTCATTGGAGTGGGCAAGATGGAGATCACTAGTGCCTCAATGAACAGTTGCCATAGATTGGTGGTATAGAAACTAAATTGCAGTAGCATAAGTATTTCATTGGAGGTATGGAACCAGGGTATGTATGTATATATATATATATATATATATATACAGCTCTTTCTAGAATTTTAGCTGTGAAGGCAGTGAAATAATTGAGGTTTTAGCTAGAAGACAATGTGGGATTAAGGGCATATTTTTTTAAGATCAAAGATACTGGAATATGCATATGTGTTCATGAGAATGATCTAGCGCAATGGTTTTCAATGGTGGAGTTTTGCCCTTGGTGCAAATTTGGCAATGTCTGGAGACATTTTTAGTTGTCACAGCTTGGCATGGGGATACTTTTGGCATCTGGTAGGTAGAGGCTAAGTGTGCTGCTAAGCACCCTACAACATACGGGACAGCACCCCCCAACAACAAAGAATTATCTAGTCCCAAATCTCAGTAGTACCAAGGCTAAGAAACAATAGTCTAG
The DNA here is from genome assembly GCA_963573385.1 of Cacajao melanocephalus. NCBI lineage: Eukaryota > Metazoa > Chordata > Mammalia > Primates > Pitheciidae > Cacajao > Cacajao melanocephalus. The sequence goes on from CAUYLG010042253.1 coordinate 129,853, forward strand.
TAGAAAGAAAGAAGTTGATGTTGTTTTTATATATTGGTTTAAAGTCTTATATAATAAAATCCTTGATGTTAACAAATAATGTGTTATCAAGGATTCTAATAATATTATTGTAATTAAACCAGAAAAAATTTAAATGTTTTTCCCCACTTCACAAACTTACATTTAAATACATAAATAAGTACCCAATAAATATTTGTCTTCATTTTTATTTTTGTGGGGTTTCATATTTTGTTCCAAGAAAAATCTATACCCCTTGTATACCCATAGTAGTATTTATACCATTCCATATGATTTTTATTAAAATTTTACACAAAGACACAGATAATGGAAAACTGCACATTAAAAATATACCAAGTTTTTTTAACATATTGGAAATTATAAATGCATTAACTATGCTGACAGATTACAGCATTTTATGTAGTTTTTTTTTTCTATTTAATTTAGAGTATCCCGAGAGAAAAGGGTGGACTGTTTAAAAAAACGATTACTTTATAATTACCTATCTTAGGATTTCTCAGCAGTATTTTCTCTTAGTTGTACAGCATAACAGGATTTGAGGGCTGACATAATAATGATGTTTATCCAAATTACATTTTTAAATGTTATACTCATCAAAAGACTTGCAAGTCTTTTTGACTGAATTTATAGTATGGAAATATTAGGAATCTAAAATTTAAAAATAAGCATATGCTGATAATAAATATATCAATTTTAAAAATTGTTTTACATTTTAGGTTGTATAAAAACTTAGTTTTTTTATTTCTATTTTCTCTAATTTGTATTTCATGTATTTTTTAATTGACAAGTAAAAATCGTATATATTTATGACGTACAACATGGTATTTTGATGTATGTACACATTGTAGAATGGCTAAATGATGCTATTTAAATAGGCATTAGCTCACATCATTTATCATTTTTTTGTGTGTAGTAAGAACACTTAAAATCTATTCTCTTAGTAATTTTCAAATATACAATATATTGTTTTTAACTCTATGTTATGTACAATATATTTCTTGGATTTATGGATTTATTCCTCCTAACTGAAATTTTGTGTCCTTTGACCAACATCTCCCAATGCCACTACCCCTGGCCTCAGATAACCACCATTTTATTTTCTGATTCTGTGAGTTTAGCTTTTTTACATTCTAAATGTAAATAAGATCATATGGTATTTGTCTTTCTGTGCCTGGCTTATTTCACTTAACATTATGTCATCTAGGTTCATCCATGTTGTCACAAATGACAGCATTCGTTTCTTTTAAAGGTTGAATAGTGTTCCATTATATACATATACCATATCTTATCCTTTAATCTGCTAATGGACATTTAGGTTGATTTCATATCTTGGCTATTGTGAATAATGCTGTAATGAACATAGGAGTGCAGATAGCTCAACATACCAATTTTATATCTTTTGCATGCATACTCACTATTGGGGTTGCTGGATCATATGGTAGTTCTATTTTTAATTATTTTGAGGAACCTCCACACTTTTTTCTATAATGGCTAAACTAATTTACAATCCACCAAGAATGTACAAGGATTCCCTTTTCTCCACATGCTCTTTAACACTTATCTTTTGTCTTTTGATAGCCATTCTAATAGGTATGACGTGATATCTCATTGTGGTTTTAATTCGTATTTCCCTAATGATTAATGATGCTAAGCATTTTTTCATGTAGATGTTAGACGTTTGTATACCTTTTTGAGAAATGTCTATTCAGGTCCTTTGCTCATTTTTTATTTGTATTATTTGTTTCCTTACTATTGAGTTCCTTTTATATTTTGGATATTAACCCCTTAGCAGATGTCTGGTTTGCAAATATTTTCTACCATTCTACTGGTTGTTTTCACTTTGTTGACTGTTTTCTTTGTGGTTGCATAGCTTTTTAGTATGATATAATCTTGTCTATTTTTACTTTTGTTGTCTGTGTATTTGGGTAAATATCCAGAAAGCCTTATAAAAATTTCATTTAAAGAGCAGTCTATTGTGTTTCGTTCTCTTCTGTGGTTTTAGAGATGAAAAATCTGGATTGATGAAGCAGGACCCAAAGTCCTACTACCAGTCTCTGTAATTAAGACTTGAAGACTGTAAAATGCCTAGCAATCTCAGCATATTATATAGGATTTCATGCTTTTTGTACAGATACTTAGAAAATTTTACCTTATTTTCATCACATCCAGAAGGGATTGGACTAGATGTCTAAGGTTCTTTCCAGCCTTTGTTTTCTGGGCCTCTGATTTAAAATATTTCAATGGAAGATACAACAAAGTTTAGTTTTTAGAATTAAACCAAAACAGTTGTATTTAGAATGCAAAAAAGATTGCCAGAACTATTACTAATTAGAGGATTGTACTGCATATATTTTTAAATCCCTACTTCATTACATTCTATATTACGTGTTTATTCTGCTCCTGATTCTGATTCTTCAGCTATCTCTAACTGCTTTACCTCCGTTTCCACTACTGGTTTCCTGTGGGGGACCGGCACGTGCACGTCTGCCAAGAGGCTCCCGGCCTGCGGGAGGCCTCACCCCCAACTCAGAGATGTTCACTACCTGGAGGAGAGAGTGCGCAGAAGAAGAGGCAGACAGACAGTGGGGTCTGGAGGACTACCCAGGCAATGCCAGCATAGCATGCCAGAATAGCAAGTTTATTGTGTGCCTAAGTCTGATTATATACCTTTTAGTTCTTCCTTGATGACGCAGGCTCCCTGGTTACATTAAACAGTAAATGCAAGAACAGAAATCAATGGAACAATGATTGATCAGTT